>JAVLUZ010000342.1:0-13783 GCA_036768485.1 Mermis nigrescens | reverse complement strand
GTGTGTGTGTGTGTGTGTGTGTGTGTGTGTGTGTGTGTAAAAAAAAAAAAAAAAAAAAAAAAAAAAAAAAAAAAAAAAAAAAAAAAAGAAAAAAAAAAAAAAAAAAAAAAAAAAAAAAAAAAAAAAAAAAAAAAAAAAAAAAAAAAAAAAAAAAAAAAAAAAAAAAAAAAAAAAAAAAAAAAAAAAAAAAAAAAAAAAAAAGAAAAAAAAAAAAAAAAAAAAAAAAAAAAAAAAAAAAAAAAAAAAAAAATTTTTTTTTTTTTTTTTTTTTTTTTTTTTTTTTTTTTTTTTTTTTTTTTTTTTTTTTTTTTTTTTTTTTTTTTTTTTTTTTTTTTTTTTTTTTTTTTTTTTGTTGTCACCGTTCAGTTACTGACCTTTAGCTTCACTCTTGTACAGTAGCTGATCTAGGATTTTCTAGAAATTTGGTATCGCTTTTCAAACAAAAGTCTCAAATAGGTAAAAAAAAATTTGCCCTCGACGTGCACAATAGCGTTTTTCGGCGTTTTGATTTGTCTACTTTTATTTAAAATCGCTTTTGGCTTTGAAAGTTTTCAGAAAAATTGAAAAAATCTGGTGCGAAGCGTCTGAAAATGTGTGAAATTGAATTGGAAGAACCCTCAGAAGCTTAAACTGCTGCTCTATATCTCTAGTATTTGTAGCATTTGACGCAGAACGTCGGAAATTTTGAATAGTTATGCTTGAAAGCACAAAGAAGAAAACTATGCTGAAAGAGCTGTTTTCTGCCCTTAAAATCGTCTAAAACCTATTTCGCGAGCAAAAATATGGCTTCCGGACCGCCAAGAAAGTAAATAAATGTCATTAATAGGTGTTTTTCCGGCCCGAAGCGTGGAAAAATCTGAAAATTATGATTACTGACGTTCAAAACTCGTTGCGATTACATATGCCTTTCTTTATCTCGCCAATTATTTTTGGTCAATGGGAGAGGCTCCACCCCAACCCTACCCTCTTCTGCCTCCTTAAATCCGTCTCTGCTCCCAGATCAGCCCATGCTTTGCAGGTATAGTCATAAACATATGTAGATGCACAGCGTGACCAAGTCTGGGGGGGGTCAAGAATTAGGCTTTTTTGGGTCAAAATGAGCTTAAAAGCTGGTATAAGCGCTAAAATAATGTTAAAACAAGGTTATTACACAGTTTCTGGTCAATTTAAGGCACTTTCAAGGAAACTTTTTATTTTTCATCGAATTTTGGCCTTCATTCTGCCTCATTTTCCCGAAAAATTGCCATTTTTCCATTCTGAGAAGTCAGGACCCCCAACCACCCCATGTGCATGTCTGATCATAACTGTATGTATCTCGATAAACAGCGAATAATTCGTTATCTCTTTTATCTTTTCATAGTCATTCACTTTACGATATTTGGTTTTATTTTTAGATAGAATCAGGGATTATTTTGGCGAGAGAAAATAGCAATTTACTTCGCATTTCATGAGTTATTACACCAAAGCACTTATATTACCAAGTTTTCTGGCGCTTTATAACTGCCTTCTTTGGTTCGAAAGCGACAATATGCACGCTCAAGCCCCCTTTACCCGCCTTCAACCTCATTTACTTGACAATATTTTTGAAATTTTGGAAGAGACGTTGCAAGTAATCGATTCTTAAAATTTTTTCTTTTTCGATACGCCTTATTAAAAACTAAGGCATTAATCTCATACAAACATAAAAAATTTAGGAAATGCATTTGTAATCACTATGGCTAAGCTAAGCATCACCATAACTTTACACGCGTATCCTTTGCTTAATTAACATATTAATTTGTGTAATTAAGTTGGAATTTTTTGTTCAACACATGGGTCAAAATCTTATTGAAAATCAATTATACATGAGGTACTTAAATTATTTTTTAAGGAAATAATTCTAAATATTTCGTGCCCCTTCGTTAAAAGAAATCACGAATGTATCTATTAATATTTAGCTTTTTCGAGATGTTATTATTCAGACATATGAAAACAGTGGACACATTGTAAAGCAGCTCCTTTATTATGGTGGCTGGTCTTGCGTGACTTTTTGGCAAGTCAGTGACACGAATGATCTGATGCAGTAGAAAACTAATGTATTACGCTTCGCTTTTTTAACCTTCCTAACCATTTTGAAAACCAATTAACTCCAAAAGCCTCTTCTTATCGGGCTGATCCCCAGATCAGCAATGCTAAGCTTCTCCTGGCTGGAAGTTAACTCAACAATATTGAACCACGATTGTTGTTAATGTAGGTACAAACTTGTTGAATGAATTAATTAATACGCCAGAGCATTTACACTTAGTGCAGACATGTAAAGGTCAGAGCTTTTTTTATATGGGAGGGGGTAGTAAGCCATTTATAGGTATAGTGTGGCATTGTGTTTGAATCGTGAGTTACGTAGGCAGATCTTGTGATATATAAATCATTCTGGGCTCTAAGGCAAAGCATTTATTACAAGTCAGTTGTCACGCAAGAAAAATTAAAGCTTCTAGCATAGGCATATACATACACACATAAAATATAATTGACGAAAATATCATATGGATACAATAAAAATGTATTTTGCATTTCTTTAAAAAAAACAAAATTGCATTTAAAAGAGCTAAGAAAAGTTGTAAACGATTTCTTATCTATTTGTCATGCTACGCTTCTCGGATTTTACTCTCTCTCTAACAACCCTTATCATTTATGATTATTCTGCATGCATTCGTATAGCACGTTGGCTTACCGCTGGGGCACCTTTGGGGTTCGCCAAGTATGAAATGCACAAGCCCGATTACAAGGAAACTTACATCAGAGCCCAATCACTGGCCGCATAGAAATGTGGTTTCCTGGTTCTTCCAGACTACGGATCATGGTAGTTGACATGTTATTACTTCTGCTACATTAGCCATATATCTCGTACTTGCATTCTCATCTATTTGATATTATTGATTAATATATAAAATTTGCATATATCGATTTCAATCTGATTCCTCGTTTGTATGTATGTAGTTCGTAATTTTTGGCATCTGATGATTTAAATTCAAGTTTAAATTCAAAAGAGGCATTGATTAATCACTTTTGCTTTAATAATATGTTGTTTGAGTTTTTAAATGGGTATTTTTTGATAATCTTCCGACAGCTTTTGGCTAAATGTTGCAGGTCCGCATGATTTGATCGACATAGCGATACCAGTGAAACCTAACGCAAGTTTTGATTTTACATGAGCTAGACTATATTGTCTTATCAATCTATTTCATCAGGGGCGGATTTGAGGAGGGGGCGGTCGCCCCTTTTCTTCCTCATTGGCCTAACATAGTCGGCGAAATAAAGAATGGATACGTAATTTGCTATGATATTTCAAGAGCAGAAACAGCTAATTCAGCAAAATTTTCTTCTACCTTCAAGCATAAATTTTAAGAATTTCTCAAAATTTTCGATGCTTCGCGCAGGTTGCTACAAATACAGGAAATCGAGCAATAAATCATGTTTCTCAACATCCTACCGCCTAAATTTCACAAATTAAATCGAACAAATTTCTAGATTTTTTTCACACATCATTGCTAAAAATTTTAAAACTTTTCCAAAAAACGTTGCGCTAAAAGTCATTTTAAAATAAAGTAGACAAAGTAAAGCACCCTAAAGATGCTATGTCGCACCTGACGGGACAATTTTCTGGACGTATTTTCGACTGTTTTTGAAAAGTTGAAGTACCGCTCTCCTTACGAATATCCTAGATCCACCTCGGTATTTGTAGTTGATGTTTTACATATGTAAGTAATGTTAAGGTGTGCGAAACGTATCCTATCGTCGCTTTTTGCCTCGTATTATCCGTCGTAGCCATGTGGGGCTATTTTGTTGCTCAGCTCCACGTAGAAAAACATTATGCTCTATGGACTTGGCGTGACGTCTTTATCTCAAACTTACCCACCATTATTTACAGCTTGTTGATCGAATTGTCTAATTGCTTGTATAAGATGCTGGCGCGGAAACTTACCTTCCGCGGTGAGCGATGCATAGAGTGCACTGCACAGCATGATCGGTCTAGAAGGGTCAGTAAATGAGCCTAGCTCTCGTGGGCCTAAATAGCCTTAGAAACCTGTATAAAGGCTTAAATAGCGTAAGAAGTACATTAATCCACAGTTTCTAATCAATTTCAAGCAATTTTGAAAAAAATTTTCGATTTTTTGATGATCTTTATTGGGCCCATTTTTTTCCTGAAAATTTCCCATTTTTCCATTCCGGAATGCTTTAAACCCCCTCCAACGTGCATATCTGTGAGCATGGGCATACACAGGGGTGGAGGGGTGGTCGCGTCGCCCCCCCCCCCCTTAGGTCCAAAATTTTTATTTTTGGAAAGCATCGATAATGAATTCATGATGATGAGAAATTGCATCTTTATATATGAAAATCTCAAAAGTTCAGCGCATCGCGCCATTATATACTCCTTATTTTAGCATTTATAGTCGCTTTTCAGGCCAGCGAATGTCAATTGAAATGCGATTGCAATACTATATTCTCTAAAACGAAGTAAAGTTCATGAAAAACACTAAAGAATTGTCTTAGGTCTAAAATT
Source organism: Mermis nigrescens (assembly GCA_036768485.1). Taxonomy (NCBI): domain Eukaryota; kingdom Metazoa; phylum Nematoda; class Enoplea; order Mermithida; family Mermithidae; genus Mermis; species Mermis nigrescens. The sequence goes on along the minus strand of JAVLUZ010000342.1, from coordinate 9,243 downwards.
TTGACGCATATGGGAGATAGGAATTTTTTAGAAAATTCAATTTTTCTCAATGGATAGCACATGGTCGAAAATGTCAGAAATTGCGGTTAATTTTGTGTACTGCCGCATGTATTCCGAAATATACGATCGCCAATTCTTGGATCGTCCCCCTCATAGGTGCACAAGGTCAAACTTTCAGGAGGGGTGAAAATCAAAAACTTGGAGATGGCTAAGTGCTTTGTAAAAAAATTATTCCACAGCGAAAAACGATTGTATCGCTTTAAAATCATCGTTTCGAGCATTTTTTGCGAATATATAGTTTTTTGAACTCACAGACATAGCTATGTAGCCTTTTTGACTAACAATAGCTATTTTGCTCCTTTTGAAGTCGAGATAATGGCTATAAATCCTTTTGAAAGTCAGAAGAAAGAGATACGTATATGCAGTGATCGTACGGGTACCCCGACCCCGAAAAACCCCGGCCTAAAGCCCGACCCCCGACCGGGGGCCTGATTTTTCGAGTCGGGGTTTAACCTTTTTTTCGGAGGTGAAATATAGCATTTTATTTGTTGGTACATAAAAGAATTGTGTAAATAGCAAATAAATTCGGAACAAGGACGATTCATTCACCAGCAAAATTAATGTTAAACTCGACACTCGCGATATTTCATGAAAAGTACGCCTGGTCGCCATGTTGTTAAGACGTACATACATGTTCGCATATTTTCCATTATGAAGTGCGCCGAAATTACTGCGGAATCACAGGCGTAGCCGGGGGAATGGAGGCACATGCCCCCGGAATTTTTCAGAAATTATGTTGATTTTTCTGGCGCAATGTGTCTAGAACATCGAGTTTGAAAAGGCACAAACGTCAAAATTTTCCGGCGCTTCGCGCCGAGTCATTATTATTTATTATTATACAGATCCAATGAATTTAAAAGCTTGAATCTGTTAAAATAATCCAGCACTTCGCAGCACTTTAGTGATTTAATGCACTATTAGTTCATAACAGAAAGTCATCTATATGAAAAAATAATAAAATAAATTTTAAAAAAATAATAATAATAATAATATATTATTATTTATTTATTTATTTATTTTTTTCTTCTCAACGATGAGAGGCAGTCTAGCCGCCTAGACTGGTGCCGCTAGGTTGCAGTGACAGTCAGAGGATTAAAGGCACGAAACTGTAGCAACCTAGTTCCTCTCTGATGACCTCGCCTGTTTATATTTTTCACGTTTTTTTTGTGTATTTATTCTGTATAACTCCTGCTTACTTCTCTCGTTTCACTTGAACTCTTGCACCTCGTAAAACCCGTAATCTCTCATAATATAATTTTGTGTGCTTTTTATATACTTGTGTATATACTATTTCTCGCGTCTTTTTGTTTCTTTTATACTAACAGCATGCCTAATTTATTTACCTTTTATTTATTTATTTATTTTTTATTTTATTTATTTATTTATTTATTTTTTTTAATTTATTTTATTATTATTATTATTATTTTTTTTAAAATTTATTTTATTATTTTTTCATATAGATGACTTTCTGTTATTATATAACAAAAATTATTATTTCATTTATTTTTTAATTATTTATATATTCTCTATTAATGTTTCTTTTTTATATAGCATAATATTTATAGTATCTATAATGTTAATTCGTTTATTTCTTTATTCAATTAATTATTTTTTCCTTTTTTATTTTTATATTATTATTTATTTATTTATTTATTTTTTTCTTCTCAACGATGAGAGGCAGTCTAGCCGCCTAGACTGGTGCCGCTAGGTTGCAGTGACAGTCAGAGGATTAAAGGCACGAAACTGTAGCAACCTAGTTCCTCTCTGATGACCTCGCCTGTTTATATTTTTCACGTTTTTTTTTGTGTATTTATTCTGTATAACTCCTGCTTACTTCTCTCGTTTCACTTGAACTCTTGCACCTCGTAAAACCCGTAATCTCTCATAATATAATTTTGTGTGCTTTTTATATACTTGTGTATATACTATTTCTCGCGTCTTTTTGTTTCTTTTATACTAACAGCATGCCTAATTTATTTACCTTTTATTTATTTATTTATTTTTTATTTTATTTATTTATTTATTTATTTTTTTTAATTTATTTTATTATTATTATTATTATTTTTTTTAAAATTTATTTTATTATTTTTTCATATAGATGACTTTCTGTTATTATATAACAAAAAAGGTGCCCAAGTATATTATAGGTAGCGCTAGCCCGATGGAACCGGGGTCAGCTTCATATATGAATAATGGGTACCCCGTTTCCGAGCCCCTAAACCCCCTTCAGTGAAAGAAATTTAGCCGGAAACGGGGTTGGGTGTTTAACCTGATGGGCCCTACTTGGAGAACCCCGGTTCCGGCACTTTGGACTACTCCTAGGGCAGAGAAATTCCCGACAGAACCGGGGTACACTTCACACATGAATAACGGGGTACCCCGTTTCCGAGCCCTAACCCCTCCCCCTCTCAGTGGGAGAAATTTTGCCGGAAATGGAGTTGGGGGTATTCACCACACCTGGGCGTGGGCGGTTTGGGGGTATGCACTCCTCGAGAAATCAAAATACCCCCCAGAAACCAACATACCCCCCAGAATTTAATTTTTGAAATTTCTTTTGTTTTTCCCGCAATTTTTTGATGCCAATGGATAGTGCTCGATGAGAAACGTCGAAAAATGATGTTTTCTTCGCCATACCACTATTATAAAGGCCATTTTTTGACCTTTGAAAAATCGTGCACCTCCCCAGAATTTTCTTGCTGCACACGTATAGTATTCACCCTTATGGGCTTCACTTGAAGAACCCAGTTCCAGCACGTTGGACTACCCCCAGGGCGGAGAAACCCTCGACGGAACCGTGTGCACAATGATTTATGTTTCCGTTTCCGGATTTTACCCATCGTTTCTACTTCCATTTCCGTTTCCGGCTCTTACCCATCGTTTCCGTTTCCGTTTCCGTTTCTGGATTTTACCCATCGTTTCCGTTTCCCTTCCGAAGTTTACCCACACCCTTGAAAAAATAAAGCTCTTGCGACGCTCTAAAACTAAAATTAATTATCAGCGTAAACTGTACACAACTACTAAGTGTAAAGAAGACACACAGTCAGATTCGTAATCCCGACCTTACAGAACATATTATTGAATGAAACTGCACACGGTAGTACCGGTTTTTGCAGTTTGCGGCCTCTGTAGCCTGTTAGGGTGGTGCTCCCTGGTGTCCTAAGTTCGTCCTGCCATCCTGTATTGGCTGAGTTGTATATGGGTTACCAGTACTTCTCATAACAAGGGGCCAGGACCTTTTTATCACTATATCATGATGAACTGCAAACCTTCTACCTCTTCCTGCCCTGGGGTACTTACTACTAGTCAGGTAAGAAATAATATAAATTTTGAAATAAATAAATGTAGTAATAAGAGGTGCCTTACTTGCAAATATTCTCTTTTTACCGACATCACGTTTCATAGTCATTCTAATAATCGTTCCTTTCATGTCATTAGTTCATCTAACTTGTCTTGCACATCCAATAATATCATCTATTTAATTTCTTGTAAAGTATGTGGTTTGCAGTATGTAGGCCAAACTAGTCAATCCCTTAGGAGTCGCTTAAATGGTCATCGGAATAAAATAAAGGAAAATAAACTTTCAACTCCTTTGGTCTCTCATTTCAACCAACCTAATCATTCATTCATGGATTTGAAAATACAATTTTTAGAACTTGTCTCAGACCCGTCTAATATTCTTAAAAGGGAACTTTTCTGGATCAAATCACTCCAAACTATCTCCCCTTTCGGCTTAAATGACAATATTACTGGTTTTGGCAATATTTCAATGAATGGCACTGAGCAAGCCCCTCATTTTAGCCATGAGTTCCGTACTCAGCGTAATCATCGTGGTCATGGTCGCAAAAAGCCGTCATCATTAAGATTGATCATAATCCCTTCCTTCGATGAATGTTGCAGAATATTAGATTCTGAAAATGGGACTTTCAATTTACGCAAACTTATTTTCGGTCTTTCTTTAAAAATCTCAAATCTTTACGTGAAAACGTTGTTTCATTATCCACCCATGAATTTTCCTACAACGAAAAACGATGTTTTGGCATAATTTCCGCAATTTCTTATTATAGGCTCTATAAGCCTGTCTCGTTGATGAAAACTGATTATACTCCTAGCTTTTTTCGACTTACTTTTAAGAATAAAGGTTTTGACTTCATTAACTTGCCCTCGATTTTTCATTCAAAATGCGTTACTAAGCTCGTTCCTCCTAATTTCAAATGTCAAAATCCTCCTGTCGTTACATATCGTTTAACTCAACCCATTAGATCTAAGATATTAAATTATAGACAAGTCGTCGAAGAATTTTCATCAACTGGTGTCATTCCGCCCTGTCATTGTCATTCATCCCCTTATGTTTATCAACCATGTGGTCATGTCATTACTGGTGATTTGAACTTCATTGGGGATCCTGACTTAATTTCACTTTTCAATAAAGGTCCTAATTTCCGTGAAACTCCTCGTATAAATTGGGATGTTTGTGAAAATGACATTTTTCATGCTCTCGATAATTTTGTCATTAATTGGGCCAAACGAGAAAAAGCCCCTGTTTCTTCGCTGTTTGACTGGAGAAATCGAATAAAACAAGTTGTTTCACAAAGAATTCATAAATTTAAAAAATCAAATTTTCCTTCCTTTTCTAATTCGCTCCTCGGTAAAACTATCGTTAAAGAGAAACTTAAGAATTTACATGATCATTTTGTCATCACCGTCGCAGATAAAGCTAGTAATAACTTAGTTATCATATGTAAGCATCATTATTTGTCCGTTCTTTGTGAGGAGTTGGGCTATTTTTCATCTCCATCCCTACCCTCTAGTGGTACCTACGTTTTGTCTAACTTACGTGAAGAAAACATTATCTTTGACCATATTCAGTTTCAGAAAAATATTTTTTCTAAGTTTTCCGGACCTGTTAATGAAGGACGTCTCAACAAAAAACTACCTTATATGTATTGGATTCCAAAACTACACAAAATTCCCTATAAATCCAGGTTTATTACTTCGGCTAAAAATTGTTCTACTACTTTCATATCGTCGCTAGTTACTGAAGGCCTCAAGTTAGTCCGTCGTTTCTGGGAGAACTATTGTAAAGCCATTTTTAGAAATTCTCGAATTAACAGATTCTGGTCTATCAATAATTCATTTTCTTTCGTTAAGAAATTAGAATCAATTAAAAAGATTAAATCGATTAATACATTCGATTTTTCAACTCTTTACACATCTCTTCCGCAAAATGACCTTATTTCCACTTCTTTTGATTTCCTGGAGAAACCCTTTGAAAAGAATAAATTTTTATGTACTAACGGTTTCAAATCATACTGGAGTTCTTCTCCCTCGGATAAAAAGTCTTATTTCACTTTTGACTTTGACACTTTTACAAAAAGTCTTAAATTTTTGATCCAAAATTCATTCGTTAATTTTGGAAGTAAAATCTTTCATCAAAAAATTGGCATCCCAATGGGATCTAATTATTCTCCACTTTTGGCGGATCTTTTCCTTTTCTACTGCGAATATAAATTCCTATCATCGTCTAAAAATAATGACTCTGCTTATTGTTTTAATAACGTAACTCGTTACATTGATGACATCGCAGCTATAAATATTTCAAATTTTCGTGAATACATCAAAGAGATTTACCCAAAATCATTAAATGTCACGGAAACTTTTTCTGCTCAAAAAGTTAGTTATTTAGACGTCGAAATTAATCTTTCTACACCGATTTCTTACACGATTTTTGATAAAAGGGAACAATTTCGATTTCCTATTGTTAATTTCCTTTTTCAGACTCTAACGTACCTAAAAATCTTTTATATGCCGTTTTTGTAAGTCAGCTCCATCGTTTTGCGCGTCTTTGCTCTAAAGAAGAATTTTTCAAAGCGCGCGTGAATCATCTGTCACTCAAATTGCAAAAACAGGGCTATAATGTTAAAATCATGCGCCAAAAATACTTAAAATTTTCCAACAGCGACCTTTCTGATTTTCCAGCACATTCTTATATTCAAAACTGTTTAAGACCGTTTTGATTTTATCATCGCTGTTAGGACGCTGCTTCCAGCATTATGCGCATGAATAAGTAGCTTCACTAAACTGTAAGCAAAGCCAATATGTTAAAATTATACGTCAACAATACTTTAAATTTTCCAATAACGACATTTTGAATTTTTTCTTCGCGTTTGCACTGCGCCTCCCGTCACATTCCCAGACGCGCTTCATAACTACATCCGTATTAGTAAGTAGCTTCGGTTTTCATTAGAGTACGCTAATCATATGAGTATGTAGTTGCGTCGGCATGTTCCCACGTCAATCCCACATTTTTATTTTTTTCCGCCTTAGCACTCGCTTTTCGTTTACTCATTGTATTTCCTCACATGATTGAACAGGCCAGGTACGGCAGTATTTCATGTGTAGGTTTACAATGATTTTTATTTATTTTCTTTCTTTTAGAATATTCTTTTTGTTATTGATGTTATTACTATTATTATAGTATTCATAGTATTCGGGCACATCGATGTAGATTTTCTATTCCTGTCCTGCTCTCGCTATCTATTTACTCATTGTGTTTCCTCACGTGATTGAACAGGCCAGTTACGGCAGTAATTCACGTGTAGGTTTACAATTGTTTTATTATTTATTATTTCATTTATTTTTTAATTATTTATATATTCTCTATTAATGTTTCTTTTTTATATAGCATAATATTTATAGTATCTATAATGTTAATTCGTTTATTTCTTTATTCAATTAATTATTTTTTCCTTTTTTATTTTTATATTATTATTTATTTATTTATTTATTTTTTTCTTCTCAACGATGAGAGGCAGTCTAGCCGCCTAGACTGGTGCCGCTAGGTTGCAGTGACAGTCAGAGGATTAAAGGCACGAAACTGTAGCAACCTAGTTCCTCTCTGATGACCTCGCCTGTTTATATTTTTCACGTTTTTTTTGTGTATTTATTCTGTATAACTCCTGCTTACTTCTCTCGTTTCACTTGAACTCTTGCACCTCGTAAAACCCGTAATCTCTCATAATATAATTTTGTGTGCTTTTTATATACTTGTGTATATACTATTTCTCGCGTCTTTTTGTTTCTTTTATACTAACAGCATGCCTAATTTATTTACCTTTTATTTATTTATTTATTTTTTATTTTATTTATTTATTTATTTATTTATTTTTTTAATTTATTTTATTATTATTATTATTATTTTTTTTAAAATTTATTTTATTATTTTTTCATATAGATGACTTTCTGTTATTATAATAGTAAAAGTGCGAAAATGTTTGCGTACCAATTTATCTATTCTCTGTTTTGTTTAACTTTCTTTACAAGGACACATAATTCTATTTTAAATGAAAGGAAAGGCCAAATTTTCTTGTGTTTTTGCGCATTTTCTGTTTTCTAAACTGGTTAATAAGAAGGCCACAAATGGGCCTGAAAATGGTAAGAACAAAATTCTCATTGATACATCTTTCAATGACTTATTGGTTGCGACCCGTTGCTGCGCTACATACTTAGCAGAGGTCAAAAACGCATTTCAGCTCAGAAGTTTTGTGCAGTGTAGGTGTTCATCAATTTTAAGTTTTTTGGACTTAATTCATAACCGAGATTTTGCCACTTTGCGAAAATTTCAACTTTACTAATTTAAAATTAGAGTGTTTTTTTACAAAATTTTCGGGGATTCTGCTCTGGACCTCGCTGGTGGCGCTTGAGCGCGCCACCCCAGACCCCCAGCCGTACAATCTCGTTCTACATGTTGAAAGAGATTTTTAGGAGGACAGAAAAAGGTAAAAGGATTAGGAATTTTTAAAAATTTTCGGCGCTTCGCGCCGCAATTAGTTTATCTGTTCTGTATGATTTAAGCGGTATAAATTGAGTTTAAAGAGTAAAAACGTCAAAATTTTCCTGCGCTTAGCACCGCCGATTATTGTCTTAGGGCGGTAAAATATGACTGAATTTCTTGATGCTTTGCGCCACTTATGATTTCCGAATTGTTTGTCAATAAAAAGGCGTAAATTCTACATGAAAACGGTAACAATTTCGGAAATTTTCGGCGCTTTGCGCCATTGGCTCCTCTACAATCAGTGCGCCATAGAAAACCGTTATGAAAAAACTGTGGAAGAATACGATAAAGCGTGTGCGATTAGTGATTTAAATTGAAAGTAATGCTAAATTGCTAAAACCATGCTTGAACTTGGAATGAAAATAAAATGTTGAACATAACCAGCTTTATTAGTATGCTCTACAAACAAGTGAAGGTATCGTTTTTATCCTTTTCAAATTGGTATGTAATCATGCAATGTAAATTGTTAATCTTCAACCCCGACCCCGAAAACCGGGGTTTTTCATCCCCGACCCCGATCGGGGGTGAAAATCTGACCCCGTACGATCACTGGTATATAGCAATTCTGAACTCACACGATATGATTCCGAGTTCAAAAAGGCTGTGTAGCTAGCTTTTTGAGCCTAAAGGGTATATAGCAATTTTTTAGGCCAGTACGCCTATATGTAATGTAGCTATCAGGTTTTGACAGCTCAGGAAAATAATACTTCCTCTCAACCCCCATGCTCATGTATGATCCCCCTTAAAAAATCTGTGTACGCCCTTGTTTTTTAGCATATACAGGGTGGCTCAAGAAAAAACAAACCGCCTATCGGACGGACCCAGTATCTCATGAACAACGAAAGCAAACTCAGTCAATCGAAATAAAAATAATACAATAATGAACAAACAATTTTGATCCCATATAAGCAGACTGCGTTCAATTGTTGTTTCTTCTTGTAGAGTTAAGTGTTGTAAAGTTAGCTTTATTTATGGACTAAATCCACAAAGTGCTGAAAAAAAGACTTTTGCTTGATTGAGTGAAAACCAAGAAGTGTTTACTAAGTGAGACTTCATCGAACCCATACAGAAGTAATGAGCTCTAAAAAAACGAAAACCGCGTTTAATTTGCTCAAGTCAGAAAAGTCATCGGAACCAATACGTCGTTCGTTTTTTAGCATGTAGGACAGGTGAAAACAAATTGCATATCGGACCTTATAATTTTTTATCGCATGAAAAATTGAATAGGTACTGTTTTTGATTCGAAACTATACATTTCGTTGTTCTCACGATCTTTTTCTTTAGCAAACGGAAGGCCGGCCGAGCAAATGACTGGCTCATTTGCCTATCGTGTAAACAAAAAACTTTCGGAA
>JAVLUZ010000341.1:3765641-3891886 GCA_036768485.1 Mermis nigrescens | reverse complement strand
TTTAAAGTTGCTTCCCCAAATTTCGCGACCAGTTTAAACTAAAACATACTAAGATGCCACACTGCATAAAATCATGATATAGGTTATACTCGATCTGTACGCACAACACATATTGTCTCCAATACATTCAGAAAAATTAATATATAAAAAGAACCGTAAACAAATTTGCAACATGTTTTCGAATCAGTGAAAAATTATCTATATAATTAGGCTATTTTCGTTCTTGTAACGACTCGTTTACAGGTCTGAAATTGCGACTAAAGTTGAAAAGAAGAAACAATTTTAATTAAGCGTTAATAGCATGAGTGATAATGATGAAAGATAACTTCCATCAACATGTAGAATGTTTATTTCTCTATAAGTACCTAATTAAAATTTTATGGAAAACGGACAAGTATTGACTGAGTTATTGAAAATATACGGAAGCAAGCATTCTTCGCCACAATTCAAAACCCGCAACTTTGATGCTTGCTATAGAAGCCCAGGAACATTTTTGTAAAGTTTTGCTTTTTCACTTTTCCATCTAATACCAAGACCTACCGATGGGCATAATTTCATTCATTTTTGCGACAGGTCATCGGGCGGGAATGAGTATGTGAATCTTAACGGCAGCCGCTCATAAATTCTAATTGAAAGCGCGAATGCGTTACAACTTGCGAGGTCGTCTCATTATTCCATGACTGAACTCATACTGATGTTTTAAAACACCTTGTGCGTGGAAAGCATATCAGCAACTGAAGTAGCTTGTGACCAAATTTTAGGGGTGCGTAAGGCAATAACTAATTTTAAAGAATTAAATTTTTAGTAGGTACCCAACGACTGTACTTCTTTAGTTTAAACCGCCCTTATCATCAGTTTACATCGTTTCAGCAATTGCTATCCGTGCACAAGGTTTAGTGAAAGAACAGAAAGTCCCGAGTATGGTAATTAATTACTACATCATGCTACCTCAAGACATTTTAATTAATAAATAAGCTATGCGGTGTGCGATTTGTTCAATTCTAAAACTTGAATTCAGCAATGCGAAGCGGTGAACAAAAGCAATTAGGTTACATTAGGAAATAAAGACACAAAGAAGACGGTAAATTACGAAAAAATAATACGACAGTTAAATTAAATATAAGGAAATAATGACATGCACTAGATGATTTTACACCAGCTAACAATATCTCGCAATAAATTCCGAACTTACATACACTTGTACATAAAGTATATCTACCTATGCAAGCGTAACTGCGTAAGAAATAATACACAACTTGATAAATTATTATATGTACATATATGGACCACATATGTAACAGTAGGAAGGAGCAGATTGCCATCATACGTTGGTTGCCTCGTACCCCTATACCCCAAACTAGAAGCTTTTTGACCCCCTCCCTATCATTGGCGAAAACTTAAATTCATTCGGCCGTTTTTAGGTGCTTTTTGTCATTTTCTGCCGGAAATTGCAGGTCAACCTAGACAATGGCCAGGAACCCCTTCCAAAATTTCGAGCCGTTACATATATGCTCATGATCTGAACACGTAGAAAAGTTTATTAAAACACGCGGAAAACTGAGTCGTCATATATCAGTACATGTAGGTGTGTATGTTCCGGGGACAACAGGAAGATAGACAGACAACTATGAGTACGAGCGAGACCAATATTTTCACTTCCGAATTAAAAGAGCAAAAAAAATCTAAAATGTTGACATAAGTGAAGACAACTTTGTTTGAAAGTTATTCACAGAGCTATTCGCTAGACTTCAAGATGTAGTGCGGAAGTATACAGGTAGGATCAGGATTCAGGACTGTTTTGAAGGTAAAATAATGCATGGAAAGATAGCTGAATCCAACGATTGCACTTCATGTATGTAATGCAAGTGGGACGGCTAAAAAGCTAGATAGCTAGCATAGGTGGGCGGCACCAAAGCTCTGAGAGGGAAGGTGCAAAATTTTTCAAAGAAAAAAAAAATGGCCTTGAAAATGCTGGTATGCCGAAAAACACCATTTTTCATATTTCTCATCGAACACTATCCATTGGCATCAAAAAATTGCGAAAAAGACTAAAAAATTAAAAAATTGAATTCTTGGGGGTATTTTGGTGTCTGAGGGGGTGCATACCCCCAAACCCCATAAGCCCAGGTATGGTAGCTGATCCGAAAAATTTGTTGATTATGAAAATTATTTAAATTTCTGATTAGAAAATTGCGCAAGCTTTGCCCAAAACGGCAAAAATTGTGGGCAGCTGCCAGCGGTTTATGCGCTACGGCGATCTGTTTACAACCCATGTTGATATTGACTAAACACCACAGTTCCTGCATTGTACCACATTACTCAGTTTTAGTAACCTAACTTGACTACCTACCCTTTTTGACAATGATTTCATTCAGAAAAATTATCAGCATATTGGAAAGCAGAGTGGGTGGTGTACTACTCTCCATAATGGGTGAGAAAACGGCAAGATATCATTGAGGACAGTCAGGAGTTAGGCAAAAATAACGGCATCAGCGTCTTTCAATGAGCTGAATTCAACAAAAATCAATTTTGAAAAATTAATAATTTAATTAGTCATATTCAAAGACTATCATTTAAAATAGACTTACATATTTATAGTCACGTAAAAGTAAAAAGGTTCATTAAAATTAAAACGTTAGCTTTTAATTAGAATTTCAGGAAATGAAAATGACAATTTTAAGGGTTGGCGAAGACCATAGATGCACAGCATGGCCGATCTTTGGTAGAACGCCGGTCTGGGGGGGTTAAAAATTATTGAGCTATTCTGGGCCAAAATGAGCCCAAAAACAAATTTAAGCGCTGAAGTAGCGTTATAACTATGTAATTACAGTTTCTGGTCAATTTTAATCACTTTTGAAAATTTTAATTTTCACCCAATTTCGACGGTCCTTTTGCCTTATTTTCTCGATAAATTTCCCATTTTTTCCATCCTGGGAGTACTCTCTAAACCATAGGAGGGCAGCGCCAAAATTCTGGGGGTGGGGTGCAAGACTTTTTGTAAAGGTCAAAAAATGGTCTTAAAAATGGCGGTATGGCGAAAAGCACCATTTTTCAACGTTTCTCATCGAACACTATCTGTTGGCATTAACAAATTGCGAAAAAATGAAAAGTTTCAAAGATTGAATTCTGGGGGGTATTGCTCTAGACCCCACGTGCATGTCTGTTGGAGGCCAGACACCTCAGCTGAACAAAAACATTGGTTCTCTAGTCTCAATATATGGCCTGTAAGAATATTCGGAAAGAAACGAGGAGCAATAAAGCGAAAAAATCACGGATTGACGACCATTTTTTCATGCACGTCCATTCCAGCTACAACCTGCAACACAGAAACGGGAATAAGTTATGAATAATTAGGAAATGACGATTTGTTATCTCTGAATAAATAATCGAAAATGTAGAAACGTAGTATGAATATCAATAGGATCTTTTCTTCGGAAAAATATGTGCAACAACATCGCACATTTGTGAGTTTTGAGACGAATGACATTTGTTTTTAGGGAAAACAAAGTCAAATCATTTACGGAATAAGAAACGCCCGATATTTGAGCAGTTATTAATTGTATAAATCTTCCGACAGAGTATGCACCAACCAAAAAATTTTGGCATGCGGGTAAGCTCTAAATTCTTAAAATCATATCGTCTACGAGGCAGAAAAATGAATACAAACCTGAAATATTTCCTGTCGTAAAGCAGTTATAATAAAAACCGCCGCAATTTTCTCAAGACATAGACTTAGGAGTCTTGGGGATCTGTACGTTACCCCCTCCCTAGAGGGGGTAACGTACAGAATGAAATTTTTGAAATTTTCTCGCCCCTTTTCCGCGATTTTCTTATGCTTACGGATAGAGCTGAAATGTCGAAAATAATGTTTTTGCCTCCTATCGGTAACTTTTCGGCATTTTTTTACTTTTATAAGTTTTTGGACCCCTAAGGCAACCATAATTCAGGCGTTTCAAATGTACGGTACGGTTAACTTCAATGTCGCGAACAGTCTGATATATGAATATAACTTTAATATGATGTTTTGCAAGGAATTTAAAAAAAACCATGAAAAATTACGAGTTGATGAAATTTATTGATTACCAGCTGAATACAGAAGAGTATTCCTTATCCAGTAAAAGCAGGCAAGAAACCTAAAGATCAGGGAAGCAGATTACTCCGACCATACCTGGGCGTGGGGAGTTGGGGGTATGCGACGCTTCCAAGCACCCGCCATCCTCCCCCAGAAACCAAAATACCCCCCCCAGAATTCGATTTTTGACAATTTTTTTTTGTTTTTTCGCCATACCACAATTTTTAAGGCAATTTTTGACCTTTGAAAAATCTTGCAGCCCCTAGAATTTCGGTGCCGCCAACCTTTGACTCCGACTATTTTAAGAAATGGTTAAAAAGTTAAGTATCATGTGACAGTATATATGTAGGTATACAGAAGGAGAACAGAGAATACGAGAAAATTGATTAAAAAATTAAGCATACATGAGGGCTGAGTTTTGTGGTGAATATTGTACATTTATATGTACCTCACAAAATTCTTCAAAAGAAATGCGCCCATCACCGTCCTTGTCATGGAAAAGTATTGTCTTGTCAACAATTTGCTGCAACTGGGTGTCCTTCAAATTGTTTCCCACCATCATTTTTAGGACCTGAAAACAAATTCGACAATAATGCTCGAAAACAATATTAGGAGAAACATTACTGCTTAGTAGCATCAAACCGCAGATAGAAGCGAGTGCAGAAAAATTGTAATAGTACATAATAACAGGGGCGTACGCAGGATTTTTCAAGGCGGAGGGGGTGGTCCAAAATTGGTAACCCTATATTTCGCAATTTGTTAGCGATTTCAATTTGTTTTCAATTTGTTAATTCAAAATAAACTGCAATTTCTGACGTTTCAAAACATGCTCCATTCTTTTGGAATGAAAAGATGCCAATTTTCTTTATTTTTCATGCCTTATCCAACCTTTCCAAAATTATTTTTGGGCTAAGAGGGCGACCGCATACAGCCCCCTACCCCGTACATAATACATATGTACTATTTAAAAATGGCTGCATTGCTAAACGGGTTCGTAAAGGTAGAACCTCTCCTGCCACCCAGAAATTCGAGCAACCATTGAAGCCTGACGGAAAGACATTTTGGCAAAATTCTGAAGACTTTAGATAATTAGAAACCGTAACTCACGCAACATTAACGATATGACATATAATCATGAAGATAGGAATGAAACCAGAAATATCGATAAGTATAAATCACGTTTTTAGCGTAAGAGTATCTAGTATCTTGTTACATAATTCACGAACCAATCTGAAAATTAATTAAACAAAGAATTATGCATATGTATTTACATGCAGGTCCATAAAGGGGCAATAGGGGCTGGGGGTAGCTGCCCCCATTCCGAAAAAAGTTATGCCTAAAGGAAAACATGAAATAATCTCGAAGTACGTTTTAAATACTACTAAGAAGGATTTTAGCTTAAATTGTACTTTCGAGCTAGTAAACACAAAATTTTTATTATGTACAATGCCTGATTTGTAATCCGAATCGAATTAGACTTAGACATGGAAAACATGACAAATTTTTCTGGCGCTTCACCCAAATTCTTTATTCCCGGTGTTGTTTTTATTTCAAAGCACAAGATATTGAGTACAATGAAAAAAGTTAAATCAACTATGTAGATAAGTTGAACAACAGATTATGTTGTATATGAGTACCGATTAAATAAGGTGAAATTTTTTCATAATTCTCACACATTTTTCGATCTTCCACCCCCAAATCGGTCATGCCTGTACCAACTTTATGTAGGAATCTCCCGAACGCTTTCTTATACGTAGGACTTTATTTCATTCTAAATAATTTTCGAAAATGTTTATTCAAAGTTCGAAATCAATACACGTACATAAAGCCAAAATCTAGAAGGAAGCAGTTTTGTTGTACGAGACAAAGATTTTGGAGCTCGTATACACAGAGATTTTCGTGTATAATGTACAAAGACTATTTGGGGCATAAGTAATAGTAATTTTAACGTTTTTTTGAGTATTTTTTTTAGGAAAATTCAAAATATTTTCAGCGCTTCGCGCCTAATATCATAATTATATTATATTTAGTTCCAAGCGCAGGCATTAAACACTCCAAAACCTATATATCTTTCAGCATCTTTGTACACATTTTAGCATCTTTTACATCAATTTCTCCTGTTATATAAAGATTTTATGCAGAAAAAAGAACAATTAACCAACTTTGCACTGTTTTCTGCCGTTTGAGGCACGGTTTTGTTTTTTGTATTCGGCATAGATTTTTTCCGATGTACAACGACTTGTCGGGACCGTCTTTGTACATGTACAAAAATTTTTAGAAGACAAAAACTGTAAAAAAGTATAAAATTCCCAAAAATTTTCGGATCTTCGCGCCGAAATGAGTAATTGTTTGTTCCATATCTCTTCATAATGACAGAAATTGCATTTAGAAAGCAAAAATACAGAATTTTTCGGCGCTTCGCGCCGTTTTGAGACAATTTTCAGTATTTTTTATCATCAGAAACCCAGAAATTGGCTAAAAACACTACCAAAGGTCGAAACACCGTTTTATCACACCGACAACGCTACTATACCGTTTAATAGCACCCAAAAAATCGCATGTACAAAATGTACAAAGACTTTTTGGTACCATCTTTATACATGTACAAAGGGATCTTGTACAAAAAAAAACCAGTTTGAGGATAAAATTGACTTTTTTATCTTTGCGTTGCATTAAAGTCACAAGCGAATTGGTGTCTATTATGGCATTCAGTCAGCATATTGCAGTCGCTGTATTATTTCTGATTGTGTAACACAAGTTATTTCGGCTTTTTATGTCAAATTTTATGAGGAAATTCAATCTAAGACTCATGAAAATTTCGGCGCTTAGCGTCGAATTAATATAACCACCTGAATTTAGGACAAAGTAACACTTTTTGTGAAGCGTGCGGGTTATGGATAACATTCTAGTGGTATGTATGCAAAAATGTGTATATTTGATAGTATATCTATATGTTACATGTACAAAAAATTTTTCGCTCGCACAAAGACTTTTCCAGAGATCTTTGTACATGTACAAAGAGGCTGGTACAAACAAAACAGTAGAAGGAAGAAATTTTAATTAATCGACAGAGCAAAGCCAATATTAGGTATTCACATTAATTGGTATTCAAAGAACGTGGCATACCTGAAACAGCTCGCCGTTGGAGATATAGCCATCTTTATCCATATCGTAAATTCGAAACGCAACTACAAACAGGATAAAATTAAGAAAAAGAAAAAAAACAAAAAATGAAATAAATGATAATAAAAATAATAGAATAAACAGAGAAAACCAAGATGCACTCACAACGCAGCTTCGTCTCCTTATCGCCTTTGACGCTGAACTGTGAGATGCCTTGGATAAATTCTAAAGAGAAAACTTTGAAATAAAAAGTTCACAGACCATTCAAAGTACTTTAAGTAGAACTAATATGATCATAATACGTGAAAAGTAGAAAGCAGAATTGAAGCTCTCTTTTTAAAGCGCATGGGAACGGGCGTTAAAAATTTTGAGCAAAGCTGGACAATATTTTGATAAGTAATATTTTGAATGTAATACAATAATATAATAATAATATCTATGCAGTAATAATATTATAATATAATATACTAGATTATTGCAATAATTTGACTTTAACAGTAACATTAGTAAAAAGGACAAAAGAAATGCGGACTGTATTTTCGACTCATGAGAAACGAGACGCAAAGACCGGAAAATGCATATGGGAATCAACTAAAAAAATGCTAACATTTTGTCAAAGTCTTTATTTACACTGCGCTCTGAAAAAATGACAAATGATGCCTACTCAATATTCCTACGTATGTAATGTTCTCCCATTTCACTGCATGTCCGACACCAGATAAACTCATATTTATGGTCTAAACTAAAGTGAATGATAGGAAAATCGAGATACTTTCATTTACCACCTATAAATATTTTACATAAACTTTGCATGAAAATATTTAACGAAATATTAACTTTTATCTTCATAAACTATGTATGCAGGCCCATATCCACCATTTATTTCGGGGGGGGGGTTTGAGGCCAGACACCTCGATCAGGAGATAGGCGATAATGAAGGCATTTTGGGCGTATCTCGACGAGCTCTCGATGGTGAAGAAAAATTCTTTCACTTTATTCCATACTGATACATATACAGCAAATTTATCATTTAAGCTGACATCTCATCACTTAATCGACGAATTATTTTCCATCTCTTACCTTTGTATTTAATCATCGTGCTTTACAGAGAAAAACAATGCAGATATGTAATGAACAATATATATTCGGCATCTCAAGCTCAAATTTGAGCGGTTTTGAGCGGGCTAGAAGTCAAAAAACGTATATAATAAATAAAAACGGCGCGAAGCGCCGGAAAAATTTCATGTATCCCATGTCATAACTCAAATTTGAGCTGTTTGGAGTGAGCTAGAAGGCAAAAACTATAGCTGAACAATGATTCCAGCGCAGAGCGCCAGAAAAAAATTGAAATGCTCTCTATGTTTAACACAAATTTGAGCGATTTTTAGCGGTTTAGAAGACAAAACTATGCATAAACAATAAATTTGGTGCAGAGCTCCGGAAAATTTTAAATTTACTAGCTCAAAAATAAGCTGAAAACTATTTTAGCGGTGTTTTAGACATACTTAGTCAATTTTCCATTTTTCCCTTTAGGGGACCATTGAGTTCGGGGAGCGGCCTATTATATTGTGTATTTTTATAACCTCTGTGTATTTTTGTAAAGAATGACTTTTGTATTCCAGTCGAACAACAAAAGTGATCACCTTTGAAATCCACTTCACCATTTCCATCTGTATCGAAAATTTCTATAACTCTCTGAACCAGAGGATTTTGCTGAAGCTCCGGCAGGGACATGAATTCATCGATGCTCAAAGAACCGCTGCCGTCTAAATCCAGTTTTTTGAAACGTCTCGCTAAGCGTTTCAGCTCATCAGCGTCAACTAAAAGCACATTATTTAAAATCCAGACTCCGCTAATCACCGATTGCTACCATACGTGGGCAGCAGTCAAATTCTAGGTAGGTCGGATGGGGCAAAATCGCCAAAAATAGCACCAAAATTCAAATCTAGGGGGTTTATCGATTTTGGAGGGTTAGTCCTTAGTCCGCTGAATTTTCGGGGAGGGGTCCAAACCTCCACGCTCATGTGTGGTTGCTACCGCGTCCGGCCTACAAGAGCATGGGGGTGAGGGGGTATTACCTACCCCCCTGAGCTTTGAAAAACTGATAGCTATACAGTCATTTCGACCGAAAAAGCATTGCTACATACATAGCCTTTTTTGAGCTCAGTAAATGAGCTATATAGCCTTTTTATGTTCAGAAAACTTGCTATTTAGCCTGTTTTGGACTCAGAAACTTATAGTGTGAGCTCAGAAATGCTATGTACTCGTAGTTGTCTTTTCTAAGTTTAAAAAGCAAATATAGCTATTTTTCGACTCCAAAAAGGGTTAAATAGCTATTTTTAGTCCAAAAAGAACATATAGCTAAGCTATGTTTGTGAACCCATAGGCTATGTAGATAGTTTTCTGAGCTAAAAAAAGCTATACAGCTTATTTTCTGAGCCCAAAACGGCTAAAGACTCATTTTTACCAAGCACTAGCTATCTACCGATTTTTGGTTTTCACCCCCCTGGAAGTTTGACCTTGCGCACCTATGCCGGCCGTTACAAATATCAGAAAAATTTGGCATTACAAGCACATACCACTAATTTTTATTTTTCATACCGCAAATTATTTTAAGTGCATATTTCCGTCAAAGACAGAAGTTGTTGTTAATTTCTTCAGTTTTCTCTTTTTCATAGATTTTCAGCCAGGTTTATCGAAATTTGAAGCCTTTTTCTAAAGCATGTCTACTGAACTGCAGCAGCCAGAAATGCAGAGCATGGAAATTCTGGATAAAGGAAAATTAAATTTCAAAGTGCCTTTACAGGCTTAAAAATGGTCAATACTCGTCAAAAACATCGTTTTTCGGCGTTTCTGACGATGCTCTATCTTTCTAGAGCACAAAAACACAAAAAATTATTCAAATAAGATAACAAAAAATAGTCGAAAAATGAGTATATGACGCGAAGCGCCATAAATTCAACACAGTTGAGAAAATAGATGGCTGAAACACTTAAAACAACACCTTCTCGCGAATTTTTTAGAAAAGGAAAAAATGAATAATTCTCAACGTGCCCTTGAAAGATTGCTAAATAGGTTTTTAGCCAGTGTTTTTTATACAAGGCCCGTTTGTACATGTACAAAGACGGTCCCCAAAAGTCTTCGTACATTTTGTACATGCAAATTTTTGTGTACTATAATAAAGAACAGTAGCGATTTTAGTATGGTAAAACAGGGTTTTCGATATTTGGCAGTGCATTTTAGCTAATTTCTGGATTTCTGACGCCAAAAATTATTACAAATTGTCTCAAAACGGCGAAGCGCCGGAAAATTTAACATGTTTCCATTCTAAGTGCAAATTCTGCCCTTTTAAAGATATGTAGGACAAACAATTACTCATTTCGGCGCGTAGCGCCGAAAATTTTGCGAGTTTTACACCTTTTTACAGTTTTTGTCTTTCCAAAAATCTTTATACATTTTGTAAACACAAATTCTTGGGTACTATAATATGGTACAGTAGTGATTTTAGCGTGGTAAAAACAGAGTTGTTCGACTTTTGGTAGCGTATTTTAGCTAATTTATGGGTTTCTAAGGCCAAAAATCACTATGAATTGTCTTAAAACGGCGCGAAGCGCCGAAAAATTTGACATTTTTCCATTTTAAATGCAAATTCTGCCATTTTAAAGATATATAGAACGAACACCGAAAATTTTTTGTAATTTTACACCTTTTTTACAGTTTTTATCTTCCCAAAACTCTTTGTACATTTTGTACACACATATTTTTGGGTATTAAAATATGGTACAGTAGCGATTTTAGTGATGTAAAAACAGAGTTGTTCGACTTTTGGTAGTATATTTTAGCTAATTTCTGGGTCTCTAAAGGCAAAAAGAATTAAGAATCGTCAGAAAACGGCGCGAAGCGCCGAAAAATTTGACCTTTTTCCTCTTGAAATGCAATTTCTGCCATTATAAAGATATATGGAACACACAATTAGTCATTTCGGCGCGAAGCGCCGAAAATTTTTCGAATTTTAGACCTTTTTTGTAATTTCTGTCTTTCCGAAAATCTTTGTACATGTACAAAGACGGTCCCGAAAAGTCTTTGTACATCGGGAAAAATCTTTGCCGTATAAAAAAACAGTGTTTTCAGCACGAATGATTTTCTTAATCAATTCAATCCTTCTTCAGACAAACGTGTTATGGCTTCTGTACATGTCATGTTGTACTGAAATTTTCACAAAAGGAAAAATCAGTGAAAGCTCGTATTCAAAATATAATTTTAACATTCAAGTCATTTTTACCACAAAACTCTCAAAATTGTCGACATTTTGCGCATAATCCTATGTTTAACAAATGATTTTCTCCTCAAAATAATGGAATATAAAGAATCATGAAGAATATAAAAAAATCGAAATCACGTACCAAAAAATTTTGTGATGATTTTCTCCTCAAAGTGATGGAATATGAAGAAACATGAAGAAAATAAAAAAAATCGAAATAATATACCAAAAAAAATTGTGAAACGTCACGTCCGCATCAAAGCTTACCATGAACGCATTAAGAATTAAATCTACCGTAAAACGGTAACAAAACAAAGCCAGAATATATTAGAAAAGCGTTGAAGGCCAGAAAACTTGGAATTAAATCAAATTAATTGAATTTTAAATTAACTTTAAATTAAGGGGCTAAAATTTTAAAACAGCCCTAAACAACTACATGTAGTGATCATAGTAAAATTAAAATTCGATGTGTCTTACAATTCTGGCACATTTCCATCGGTAATGACGTCTCGTTTCCCATCTTGATACAAATTTCGCAAATAATTGTTTTGCTGAATATAGCAGCTACAGTGTCACAATTAAATCTAAAAGGCGAAGAATAAATAAATAATACATCTGCAATCTAATGAGAATAACAATAGCATTTAAATTTCTGGCTGAATGCAATATAAATTAAAAGGCCAGGAATATGGGTTTCATACATGGACACGCTCAGGTTTTTCAGGGTCAAATGACTTCCCTGGAACCTGCGGGCTTAGTCAGGAATTTAGATGCACAGCATGTTCGGTCTGGGAAGGGGTGGAAAATGGAGCTGTTTTTTGGGGTCAAAATTACCTCAAAAAATTGGTATCAATACTAAAATAGCGTTAAAAATTCGTTATTCACAATTTCTGTTTCAAGTGCTTTTGGAGAAAATTTTAAATTTCCATCCATTATCGTTCTTCATTTCGCCTCATTTTCCCCAGAAAATTTTCGAAACTTGAGGAGTTGGTCCGGTTTTCCCTACGGGTTGCGGGGTTGCTCAGCCGCCAGGGTCAAGTCACTTGACCCTGTACCCATGCATGATGTGTTTACAATATAAAACATACGTGAACACGCACAGGGTTAATACAGAGTGTTAGTGACCTAACTCAAGAGGCTGAGCAACCCTAAAATCCTGCAGGAAAACCAAACGAAGCCCGCAAGTTTCAGTGAATGACCGAAATGAAGCTTATGCTAACACCAAAAAGTTTATATAGGTATACTTCCCTCCATCAGATGTGTAGCTTTTAAGACGGCAACCATGCATGCATGGAAATACCGCATCAATTCTAGATGCAACAGCGGCAGCATCAGTGTATATGCTCTACGCCAAAACCTGTATGGTCGTCATCACACCAGACAGGCACAGTATGGGAATTCTGAGGAGGGGAGAAATTTTAAAGTGCCTGTTTTTGGGCCCAAAAATGCTGGGTACGCGTCAGAACATCGTTTTTCGGCGTTTTTGACGATGCTCTATCTTTCGAGAGCATAAAACATGAAAAAATTTCGAAAAAATAATTAAAAAAAAGTCGAATAAATCAAAGAAAATATAGTCCAAACATGAGTACTTATGGCGCGAAGCTCCGAAAATTTGAAATTTTTGAGCAAATAGATAGCTGAAAACGATTAAAACGCACCTTTTCTACAAATTTTCAGAAATTTTTTTATAAACTTTTAAAAAATCGCGAATTCTAGGGGATGGGGGTGAAACCTCCCCAAGATTATGTATCATCCTCACCAATCCCACAGGTCCCACAGAAGTCACCTGTCACTGAAAAACTTGAGCGCGCTCATGTAGAATAGGAGGTACGGGTCATACATGCACATAGTAAGGGGTGAGAGAGGGGTATTACCTTCCGCTGAATGGGCCAACTGTTGAGCAAATTAAGCCAAAAATAGTGCATTTTCAAGCGACTTTGACGTGAAAATAGCTATTGAACTCAATTTACTGAGAGAAAATCCCGAATTTTACCCTCACTGACCCAAAAATCTCGATTTCACCCCTACCTAGCCAACCTGACCTTGTACATCTATAGTACGGGTACATGTAAGAAATCCTAAAAAATTGGACGTTTTCTCTTCTCGAAGCTTATGCGGAAAATTACTTATCAGAAGCATCTTTGATTCGCTTTTAAAATTCAAACGTGGTATGCAAATCTTCGTCCAGACGCTCAAACGTCGACCTAAGCAGCTATATAAGTCAACCTAAGCGGGAGTAATGAAGACCGAAGCAGCCTAGAATTCGACTTTTACCTAAAACTAAGCTAAGCCTAAGAAAAAAGGATAGATGTCAAAGCGGTATATTTTTCAGCGCCGATGAATTGTGAACATAAAGGCACTATCTCTCAATATTGCGCGGATTTTCATGAAAATTTTTTCCGCATTATCTTTTCTGTTTTCTGAGTTTCATAAAAAATCAGAACTTTCTTAATTGATTTTACCCATTTCTGACGGGACCCATGTTCTGCACTTCAGCCGAATGTTGTTAGAAATGCCACGCGGACTCAATTTTTAAAAAATTTTTCGTTTTTTAAAAATGATTTCAAAATTTGTCATCCTCGATCAATAGGATTAAATGGATGGACTGTTATCCTGCAAGATATGACAAGTAGGCTCGTTTGGGAATCAATTAAAACAAATAAACAAATTTATTCGCTTTGATTCGACAAAAACATAAAAGGTAGGGTAAAGGTCTAACATTAGACACACTTCAGATAAGTGCTAGTAACTCAGGTCTGTTAGGATGATATGATCTAATCTTTCGCAGACTTGTAGGAGAACCATTCAGACATAATCTGGTAAAAATTGAATGCCTCTGGTCGCATACTCTTGCGACTAGAGACATTTTTAAAAGCTACTGGGTGTCTGCTGTTAGACCAGATTTGGGTAAAACATTGGACAACTAAAATGAGATTTTCAGCAGCTTTTCTTACGCCCATTTCATCATTTTTAAAAGCCTGAACAGCTAATTGTCGCTTATTCGCATAATATGATTGATAGGCAGTAATTATTTGCAGTCGATTGCAAATAATAGAGCACACAATGTAATATTATTTGTAATATGATTGATAGGCAGTAATTATTTGCAGTCGATTGCAAATAATAGAGCACACAATGTAATAATATTTGTAGTCAAAAACCAGCGACCTTGACTGCAAATAACATAACACAGTGTACTAAATTATTTGCAGTCTAGGTCGCTGGTTTTTGACTGTAAATAATATTATACTCAGGGTGGCCACTGGTTTCCCAAAATAAAATTCCCGGGTTTTTCCCGGGTTTCCCGGGTGATTTATGGACAATTTCCCGGTTTTAAATCATGCTTTAAACGCACACTATATACGAAGAAGTGTCATGATAAGAACATGAAAAAGGATAAGGCACAAGCAACTTTTAATCAAACAAATGCAAATACTACACGAAACGTTTCGGAACAGTCATAATTTCTTTTTCAATGATGCTAGCGAATTGTCGATAGCAGTTCTCACAGCCTGTAATATAGTACAGTAGAGATTTTAGTGTGGCAAAACAGGGTTTTCGATCTTTGGTAGTGTATTTCAGCTAATTTCTGGGTTTCTAACGCCAAAAATTACTAAAAATTGACTCAACCGAAAAATTTGGCATTTTTCTATTCTAAATGCAAATTCTGCCATTTTGAAGATATATAGGATCAGTGGCGGATCTAGAATTTTCTTAAGGGGAGGGGCGGTATCCCAAATTTTCCAGAAAAAGTCAAAAACAGGTCCAAAAATTTGCTCTTATTGCGCAAAATGGCGTTTTTTCGGTGTTTTACATTGTATACTTTAACATAAAATCACCTGACGCAATATTGTTTCTAAAAATTTTAAAATGTTAGACAGTTGTGTGCAAAAAAATCATTAAATTTCTTTGACTTTAACAAAAATCTGGCGCGAAGCGCCGAAAAATCTGTGAAATCAAGGCGGATAGACGTCTAGAAGCATGATTTACTGCTTGATTTCCTGTATTTATAGCATTTGATGCGAATCATCGAAATTTTTGATTCAAAATAGAAGAAAACTATGCAAAAACAGATGTTAAAATTGTTTTGAAACTTACATGAACAGAAAATGGCTTTCAAGCAGTGTTTTTTTGTACAACGTCCGTTTGTACATATACAAAGATAGTCCCTAAAAGTCTTTGTGCATTTGTACACACAAATTTTTGGATACTATGATATAGTACGGTAGCGACTTTAGTGTGGTAGAATCAGAGTTGTTCGACCTTTGGTAGTGTATTTTGGCTAATTCCTGGTTTTATGAGGGCAAAAATCATTAAGAATCGTCTTAAAACGGCGCGAAGCGCCGGAAAATTCGACATTTTTCTTTTCGGAATGCGATTTCTGCTTTTATAAAGATATATATGACATACAATTCCTCATTACAGCGCGAAGCGCCGAAAATTTTGCGAATTCCAGACCTTTTTTGCGGTTTTTGTCTTCCCGAAAATCTTTGTACATCTACAAAGACGGTCCCGAAAAGTCTTTGTACATCGGGAAAAATCTTTGCCGAATACAAAAAAAAACGTGCTTCCATGTCGCCAAGAAAGTAAATAAATGTCATTAATAGGTATCATCCGGCGCGTAGCGCCGGAAAAATTTGAGAAGTTATGGTCACTGACGGCCAAACATCATTGCAAATTGCTTATCCATTCTTTATCTCGCCAAATATTTTTGATCAATATGAGGGGAGGCGGCCGTACCCCCACCGCCCCACTTAAATCCGCCCCTGTATAGGACAAACAATTACTCATATCAGCGCAAAGCGCCGAAAATTTTGGGAATTTTACATCTTTTTACAGTTTTTGTCTTCCCAAAAACAGAGTTATTCGACTTTTGATGGGGTATTTTAGCTACTTTCTGAGTCTCTAAGGGCAAAAATCACTTTGACATTTTTCCCTTTGAAATGCAATCTCTGCCATTATAGTTTCCCAAGGTCGAAAGTCCAGGGGGGGTGAAATCCCAAAATTTAGGGCCACTAAATTAAGAGTCTAGCCTTTTTTGCAAGTCAAATATGAAAAATGGCTAAAACGTCCTATATAGCATGTTTTAATGTAAAAAAACTGCATTTTTAACTACTTTTTGTACTACTCTGATTAGTTTTGTTGCTTTTGTAGGTAAAAAATATAAGAATTCATCAAAAATTTAGACTTTTCCGATCATTTTAAGTTCATTCTAGGTATTTTATGGGTAAACAAAACAGAAATGTATTAGTCGGCGGAAAAATTTTAGTATCTTCGCTGCTTTTATACCCAAAAATCATGCAGAAAATGTTTGATTGCTCAAAATCGTCCGACAGTGATTCAAGTCTCGTACCATGAGGTGGGGGTAATACCCGCCCTCACCCCCTATGGGAATGTATGATAAAGATATATAGAACACACAATTATTCATTTCGGCGCTAAGCGCCGAAAATTTTGCGAATTTCAGACCTTTTTTGCAATTTTAGTCTTCCAAAAAATCTTTGTACATGTACAAAGACTGTCCCGAAAAGTCTTTGTACATCGGAAAGAATCTTTGCCGAGTACAAAAAACACTGTTGCAAAAACGTCTTAGCGAACAATAGTACAAATAGCTACTAGCTATATCAAACAAAGAGAATACATAAATAGCAATCAACGATGTGACAATGGGCGAGAAGAAAAACGGAAATAAATGCTACATGATAAAATATAAAAACACGTAAACTAGTATGATACTAAATGCGATAAAAAATGTAATATTGCACTATTAATTCAATATTTTTGGCCTCCAAAAACTGAGTTCAAACTAAGTTTCTTGACGAAAATCCCGGGTTTCCCGGGTGCCAAAAAAATTCCCGGGCTTTTCCCGGGTTTCCCGGAGTGAGTGGCCACCCTGTATACTGTTTTCGGTCTTATTTGCAGTCTAGGCCACTGGTTTTTGACTGCAAATAATATTTCACCGTATGCTAAATTATTTGCTGTTGACTGCAAATAATTACTGCCTGATTGACATGGTCGTTTTTGTGGTAATACCATGCTTATACGTTTTGTATTTAAAAAAGCATGTTATTCATAAGGTACAACATTGGGCACCATAAGTCCAAAGTTAGACCAAATGGGCCTTGTTAAAAAAACTTTATGTTCCTTGTTCTGAAAAAAACATTAGATTCTAAAAGACCGCTAAAAGTTACGTAAGTAACACCTAAAAGCATAAAAGTTCAGTCAGCAAAACTGAAGTTTTTTAAAGTCAAATATCAAAGAAATGCTAAAAATTTCAACAATAATGGTTATCATATCATTGATTCCAGTGAAGTAAACTAAGAACGAAACATATGCGATAAAGTTGTATCCAGTCACTGTTTTATCATGTATTTGTATTTTTTCTAACCAAATTTCGTGTATAACTTCTGGACAATAAATATTTTCTTGTCTTGTCTTGCCATGATAATCTGCAAATCGAAAAAAAGTTTTAATCTTAAAAGCTAATTATATTTATAATGCTATGATGATTGCTTTAAACTGTGACCAATGTTCGACACTGTCCAATGTTGGTCCGTTTACCCTACAAAGATGAGGCACCTACACCAGGGTTGGCAAGGCTGGGTTTTTTGTGGGTTTTTCGGTGCAAAAAATCATTGGGTTTTGGGTTTTTTATATAGAAAATAAAAAATGAAAGTTTATTGCGACAGAGACGGAATTAAAACAATACAAATTTGGTCAAATTAAAGTAAAGAAGAAAGAATAAGAGTAAATATACTGAAATGTCGTCAATGCAATGAAATATATTATTAAAAAACCTGTGCAAGGACTATAAAGGCGGTTTGCACTTACTTATAGTCTAAGGTAGATGTTATGTTATATTAATTATATTTATATTAATTATTATTAATTATATTTTATTAAAAATTAAATTAAAATTTTCATGTTACCAATTTTTCAAATAGACTAATGCACTGCAGCTTTGCGATTCCATGTCAGTAAAATTTGAGCAAGATTGTGATGAAGGGAAGTGGATACTATAGAGTAGCTGGGTAAAATTACAGTCACATATATGTTATTGTGTCAATTACAAAGCAATGTATGAAGATTTTATCAAAATCTATATTCGAACATTTCAAAACATACTTACAAGTGTGCAATTAAATTTAATAGAAAAATGGTTACGAGCCTGATATGGCATCCCTGTTTCCTAATATATTTTTGAGAGCCAGTGCATTTTTTGATTAAAAGTTGGTAATATCCGAGCATTGAAGGGAAAGATACATACATATATGTGGCAGTCGCAATAAATGATCGTTTTGTTGATGGATTTCAATATTAGCTGAAAAAAGTTGTTGCTCTTTGTTTCGTGTCTTGCAGCTGTTGGAAGTATTCCTAGCTACTACATGCAGTTCTCGTGGTCATTTCCATAAACAAACCCCGATAAAACCCAAATGAAACCCTAAAAAACCCAAAAAACGCAGAAAAAAAAACCTAAAATTCGAAACTTTCAAATCTGGGTTTTTTCCATCCCTGACCTACACACATGATAAAAAAGAAAATGCTTAAAAATAGGAAAGACGATTTTTAAAAATATAGGTAGGCATACTAAACACGAAATAGTCGACATTACCACGCTTTCAAGAAATTAGATTAGGATTTATTGTTGCAAAACGTACAAGACATGGTAAAAATAAAGACACAGCGTACGATACAAAGATATGATAAAACGACATATTACTAAAACGTCAGCAACGGGACACGCAATCACGAAAGTGAGAACTCACGCGTGCCCCTTCAGATGAACAAAAAAATCAAAAGCATTGAGTTTACGTTTAAAAATTTTTACGCTAGGTGAATTTACAACATCAACTGGAAGTGAATTCCACAGATTCACATATCTATGAGTGAAATCATACTTGAGAATATCTGAACGAGCAACTGGAACAGTCAGTTTAAGGTTATTGACAGAGCGAGTATAGTTGCGATTAAAAGCGAAAAACTCGTCACAGAGAATGCGTGATTTTCCATTGATAATCTGATAATAAAAGGATAAAGCAAAACGAATACGGCGTATTTCGAGACGTTCTAACGACAGACTTCTTTAACGATCATTATATGACAAACCACTGTTAAAACCAAAAATACAACGGGTAAACTAGCGCTGAACTCGCTCGATACGATCAATATCTCGAATACGATAAGGACTCCAAACGGTACAGCAGTACTCTAAAAGCGAACGAACATATACAACAAAAGCACGAGACAAAATTTTATGATCACGAGAGAAGAATATCTTCAGTATCAGACTGGATCGCTAAGAAGCTTTTTAATCACTTCATGATAGTGCTGCTTAAATTTCAAATTTTGAGACATTAGAACACCTAAATCATAGACACAGTCAGAATCAGAAGGTAAAAGTTGATTTCCAATAAAATATTGATGTTTAGGATTTTTATAACCCATGTACAAAACTGAACATTTATCAATAGATATCTGAAGCTGCCATTCACGCGACCATGTATAAAGCTTATTAAGGTCGTTTTGAAGTATAGTTCAAGAAGAGGACAAATTATACATTTTAACATCGTCAGCAAATAACCGAATACGACTACTCATATTATCACATAAATCATTTATGTAAATCAGAAAAAGGGTAGGCCCTATCACGCTCCCTTGCGGGACGCCGCTAGTTACATTAAAGCTATCTGAAAAAGAACTATTAACAACAACGCACTGACATCGAGAGGATAAAAAAGATTTAAGCCAGTTGAAAAGAAAACCATTTAGACCATATGCAGAAAGTTTATGAAGTAATTTTGTGTGCGATAAAGAATCGAAAGCTTTTTTAAAGTCGATAAAAATTACATCGACAGTAGATTTTCTATCAATAAATTTTGCCCATTCGTTTTAACACTTTAGCAATTGCATTTCACATGATCGACCTTTTAAAAATCCAAATTGAAGAGGAGAAAGTAAATTATTTATATTTAAGTAATCCAGAATCTTTTTATTAACAATTTTTTCCATAATTTTACGAGGAGAGCAACACAACGAAATCGGACGATAATTTTCTACACAAGCAGAATCACCTTTATTTTTGAAGACTGGAATTACGTTTGCTTGATACCACAATTTTGGAATTGACCTGATCGAAAACAAATTTCAAAGATAGAAGCAAGAGAAGAAAGCAAATAACCTAGTTTTTTTGATAAAAAATGAGCATAGGCCATCAGGGCCACATGCAGTACTTGGTTTAGATTCGCGAATAGCTCTGTAAACGGTGTCTACATCGAAATTGATTTCTGCTAACGAAGAAAAAGTACGAGCCTGAAAAATAGGAAGATTTTGATCATCAACAGTGAAAACAGAGGCAAAATATGAGTTGAAATGATTTGCTTTTACATGATCGTCAACTAATTCAATACCATTAGATAGAGTCAGGGGAAATGAACTTTTCCTGATTTTTAAACGAGAATTAACAAAATTGTAAAAGTTACGTATATTGCCTGATTTTAAAACTTCTAATTCTTCTTTAGTGTAAAAATTTTTGGTTTCTCTTTTTATAGATTTGCAGAAAGTAGAATAGATGGTTCGATTTGTTCGAGTTTTGAACTTTTTGTAATTTTTCCATAATTTAAGTTTTTTTAGATATAACTTACGGATGTGTTTAGGAAGAACTTTCTTAAAATTTCTATGCGCTTTTTTAGGTATTAGATCAGAACTAATAGTTTGAGAACTGAAACAAAAACATTATACATATCATCTGCCGAAGTACACTGATTAAATAAATCGGGCCAAGAAACAGTGGCTAATCGCATAGAAATTAACTCGTAATTGGCTTGACGAAAATTTAAACAAGATGACATGTGATTTGTCTCTTCGTACCCTTGAATTTCGAAAGCAATAGAGTTATGATCACTATCAGAAAAAGGAGGTGAAATCTTCACGTTAATGGCTTGATTAAGTGAAAAAAGCAAATCTAATATATTATTATCGTGAGTTGGACTATGGATTAGTTGCTCTAAACCAGTTGTACAGAAGGTATCATAAAATGAAGTATTGATGGGATCAGAAGGAAAGGTGTTGGGAACCCAATTAATTTTAGGAAGATTAAAATCACCAACAATTAATAAAGAAATAAATCTAGTTTTGAAATCAGTATTGCATAAATCAAAAATTAAAATTTCACAGGCAGGAAAATTGATAGGAATTTTTATGTGTTTATTATGTAGATTAGTATTAGCGAAAACTATAAGTCCATCCCCACGTTTATTCAACCGATCACATCGAATAATTTGGTAATTATTTGAACTGCAAAGGAGACTATCTGGAATTCCAGGATAAAGCCAAGATTCACAACAAAGTATTATTTCAAACTGTTTGCTATTTAGTAACAGTTTTAAATCACCTAGCTTATTAACAAACTTCATGAATTGAAATACAGAACTTTTAAACGCAAAGTACGAGAAAGGGGCGCGACTACCTAGGTGAAGAGTTGGCTATTAATATTACGGTTTGGTTTGCATTTAACACAATCGGCGCGAAAATCGATAAAAAGGCCTTCTTCACCTCGAGATTTACGATCGTTGAGCTCGGAAACCAGTTCGCGATGACGTTTTCTTTGAAGGAAAGATAAGTCAGGACGGCACCGCAAACGCGAAAGTGAGTCTTTAGATTTAAGGCGGACTGTCTTATTGATCAAGGAAACGAAGCGATGCCTTGCCTGAACCGACGTTAGGCAAACTTTGACGAACTGGACGCGGTTTTCGTGAATGGGACCATCACGAAAGACGCGTGTAACATCAGATGATACTAGATCGTGACCATCAGAATGAGAATCGATTAGCCGTTTGACCTGATCAATGTCCTCAACACTGTTCGATAAAGACAAGTTAAACAGAATAGCATTACATTTCTTAGAATCTCTTTCGATAGCATCATTAATCAGAGCAGATACTTCGTTTTTATCATAATTGGTAGGAGAATTTCGAGAATGTTCAAGACGATCAACTTTCTTTTCTAAATCGGCAAGCTTAGTAGCAAAATCATCTAAGCGACGTTCAATATGCAAATATTTTTTCACAATTGGTTTACAGTGGAAACAATTGAAAGTGGAATCGGGCTTTGAATAAGTTTCATAATCATGATCATTAACTTTCAAACAAGAAGTATGACCCCAACGGTCACAAAAATCGCATAATAAGGCAGTGTCGTCATCAGAAACTAACTTGTAGCAAATGACACAGTCACAAGATGTCTTGACGAACGTCAAGTACATCAATGTTAGACCTTCGAGATGGTGACTTAGAACGTAGACTGGTATCCGTGATCTTCGGTGCGCCATTTTTTTTTACCCATGGTCGAAATCTGTAGGTATGTAGAGTTGAAATATTGATCAAATTTATTGAAAGTAACGAAGATTCGAAAAGTGAAATTCAATCCAGCGACAAATCACTTTTTGCTGGTGCGTGCTGCTCTGCTTGCTTGCTGCAGGTTAAAATTTCAAAAAAATACCAAAATTGTTCGAAAACGACAAAAACTATTTTGGTGCCCAAAAAATACCACTCTGTAGTCAGGCATATGGATCGAAACTACTAAAGGGCCCAAAGAACTACCGAACTGGTAGTAAAACTGCAACACTGCTTCTGTCTGCAGGATTGCTAAGTGCTCTTGTCAGAAAACCCCCATTTCTTAACTCAAACTGCCTAAAAAAGCCCCAACTAATGGTTAAGCAAAGGCGCAAAAAGCCTCAATTGTTAAAAAATGCCGCCAACGGCCTAAAAAAACCCTAAAATGGGGGAAACCACACTCCAAATTTGGCAGCCCTGTATACTGTCTGCTCTGCTGCTCAGTGTTGCCAACTCTGAAAAGACCAAGCGGACATACCAACATTCAAGACCGGACAAGAGCACAGTTAAATTCCGGACAAAACCGGACAAACGATGTATACACTTGATAAATAACAAAGCGGCTAAAATTTTTTCAAATCAACTATTGCACTTAAATATCTACCACATTGAACGCATTTTGCACATTAAACAAGGCTTCATCAGAAAGTTATAACGATTTATTAAGGTACACGATATCATCATCACAAATGCTACGACCGTATATTTTAGTGTTAAACAATTTAAGCATTGGATCAGTAACAGTGAATTTGCAACAATTCTCGCCCTTCCAACTCAGTAAAAAACGAACACGTAATAAAGCATCAGTAGTTTTGACATCTAAGCGATTTTGTAGTTTGGTCTTCAGCAAACTTAATACAGAAATACCCCGTTCAACGCTAGCATTATAAAAGGGAAGACTTGAAACAGACAATGCAAATGAGGCTTTAAAACTAATGGCTTTAATGTGCTTGGTCGTTTTAACATGATTGAGAAGAGCATCGTGTTTTGGGGGTAGATTAGCAGAACATAATTTACAGTGAGCAGAACCGTTTGAGCCTTCTACTAGCCACGATTTGGAATTTGGTTTCCGAACACCGTTTTTCCCCAGCGATTTGCTTGACATTATAGACCAGACCACACATGGGCGTGGGGGGGTCTGGGGGGAGTCTGGACCCCCCCAGAAAACAAAAGACCCCCCCCCCCAGAAATCAAAAGACCCCCCAGAATTCAATTTTTGAAAATTTTTTTTCGTTTTTTTCGCAATTTTTTGATGCCAATGGATAGTTCTTGATGAGAAACGTCGGAAAATGGTGTTTTTATCGCCATACCACCATTTTTAAGGCCATTTTTTGACCTTC
The DNA here is from genome assembly GCA_036768485.1 of Mermis nigrescens. Taxonomy (NCBI): domain Eukaryota; kingdom Metazoa; phylum Nematoda; class Enoplea; order Mermithida; family Mermithidae; genus Mermis; species Mermis nigrescens. The sequence continues at coordinate 3,867,700 of JAVLUZ010000341.1, read as the reverse complement.
AAAAAATCTTGGACCCCGCCCAAATTTTCTTGCTGCCCACGTATGGACCAGACCCAAAATTTTCCCCACTTTTTCCAACCTTTTTCCACGTTTTTTAAGAGGTCTAAAAATGTTTAAAATAGACCCCTGTATTAAAAAATCAGTGTTTTTTAAGTAGAACATCCTATGTGCTCATGTAATAGCGGTGTTTGATATACTTTTCGTATAAAAATTTGGCTAAACTTTACTTCATGGTGTGAACGGAAAATTTGCAGATGCATGTATAAAGGAACGATATTGGTTGAACTGAGGAGGACATACAAAAAGAAAGTGCGAAAAAGAAATTTCATGGAAAACGGACCAATATTGGTGAAGATAGAGCTACAGTACTTTACTTTGTCATAAATGCACCCAGATGGCAGGCAATGTAAGCGAGAATATAAATGTGGATCTGGAGTGTTTCAAAAACTAGGGCATCAGGAAAAGTCTGTGGCGATGTGAGCAAAAAGGATTGAACAAGTTACTCTGGATATAGCTACATTAGAAAGGGTATTTTACTGTTTACCAAAATGTTCCGAATTTGGGCTAAAAACATATTTATCTGACATTTTGAAGGTCGCTGATCCACGAAGAAATATCCTTTATTGCGTAAAAAATTTTTCGTTTTAAAATTTTTAAATTTGAAAAAACAATTTTTTGCATATTTTTCCTGTCATTTTACTTGATAAGATATGTGAAAATTCGAGCTTCTGCTTAAATGACGGTCAGGCTTAGGCTTTGGGCTGCTTAGGTCGAGGTCACTCCCGCTTAGATCGAGGTATAGATGCTTAGGTCAATGTATAGATGCTCAGGTTGATATATAGATGCTTAGGTCGGCCTAAATTGGGTACGTTATTCTGCATTCCACTGTTTGAATCTTCAAATGGTTGGAACTTTGAGATAATCCAAAAATGCTGTTTACATTGTATTTGAGTTGAAATCTTTGGCTAAAGTTAAGAATATGGTACTTTTACAAAAGGAGCAAAATGAAATAGGAATGCCAAAATTTTTGTGCCAAACTGGTAGAACATGATAAATTGAAGAGCGGAAAAAAATTTGGTGAAAATCTGAGCCATACTTGCAAAGTTGCAGGCAACTGTCGATTTGAGTGTTGGGTGGGACGATTAAACGACTCGATCCAAGGACTTAACTTACACATTTGTCAGAAATGAATAATATGGGCCGAAATTATGGAAGGAAGCATAGCAAGGAAAGAAAAAAAAAGAAAAAAAGGCGCAGAAAGCTGTTTGAAATTTTAAAAAAACTTTTAGAAAATTTTCATTTTTTGCATGTTTTTTTCGGTTTTACTTGAATAGATATAGGAAAATCTAAGTTTTTGCTTCTAATATGCTTAGGCTTAGGCTTAGTATATCCGAAAAGGTGTTTTAAGCTGCTTAGATCGAGGTCGCTCCTGCTCAGGTCGATGTATAGATGCTTAGGTCGGTGTATAGATGCTTAGGTAGATGTATAAATGCTTAGGTCGATGTATAGATGCTTATATCGACGTAAATTGGTATCTACATGTGATTCTGCATTTAGCTGTTTGAATCTTCAAATACTTAGGTCGAGTAGATGCTTGCGTAGGTCGAGAAAGAGGCTAATTAACGAAACCCATAGCTTTTGTAATATTGATTATAGACGGATGAATATTTTTTTCCGCGCTTTCTTCCAACGTGTTCTAAGAACTGAGCGAAAAAATCCGCTCTTCTGAAGCTTATTTCATAGTATCCTGAAAGTACCATATTCTTGACTTACTCCGAAATCTTTAAATGGATGTAAACAATGATAAAAATAGTGGAATTACAAAAAAATTTCTTAAAAACTTTGTGCAAAACATTACAAAAAAATTTTCTTTAATCTTGCTTTACGCGCAGTATAACTTAATTTTTTGTAATCTGCAACCGTTAAAATGGCAGAAAAATATGTTCTTAGTGAAAATTGGAAACTTCTGAAAAACTGCAAAAATTCCTTAAAGTGGCTCAAAATGGTGAATGTCCAAGGATGGTGTTTGAAGTACCGTATCTCTGTGAATTTTGTATGGATTTGGTTTATTTCTTTTTTCGCGTCTTTTAGTGACATAAAGTATCGTTTTTGCGCAATTGTATGGCAGTTCTGATGAAATAGCGCAAAATCAGTTCACACCATATTCTTCAAAAACACCAAAAATTTCGGGCTCTACTAGAGAAATATCACGATCAGTATACGTTATTTCTGTTGAAATTTGAATTACCTTCCTTCAGTAAAGCATTTTAGCCAATTCTGAAGTCGCTTTTGACAATAAAAACTATAATCTATCAAATGGCGCGAAGCGCAGAAAAATTCTGAAATTTTAGCTCTCTAAAACGCATTTTAGCATTACAAAAACTATCCAAATCCGTACAGGAGATAAGGATTTTCAATCATAGCGTAGTTCTAGACCAGATTGTCGATAAAAATGCTGCAATTGGCGTGAGCGGCGCAGCTTAAAGATTAATAACAAGTAAGATTTAAATCAATTCGGCGCGAAGCGCCGAAAAATTTTTCAACTTTTACCTCTCTTAGACGCATTTTTGCATTTTGAAACCGGACAAAAGCGGACCAACAGCTTAAAAAACCGAAAATCGAAAACCGGACATGACTGTCGGCCGGACAAAACCGGACATCAAGCCTGAAAAGCGGACATAAATGTCCGGTTTCCGGCCAAGTTGGCAACCCTGCCGCTGCTAGACCAGTGTTGCCAACTCTGAAAAGACCAACCGGACATACCAACATTTAAAACCGGACAAAACCGGCCAAGAGCGCATGTAAATTCCGGACAAAACCGGACAAATGATGTATACACTTGATAAATAACAAAGCGGCTAAAATTTATTCAAATCAATTATTGCACTTATATATCTACCACATTAAACGCATTTTGCACATTAAACAAGGCTTCATCAGAAAGTTAAAACGATTCATTAAGGCACACGATATCATCATCACAAATGCTACGACCATACATTTTAGTTTTAAACAATTTAAGCAACGGATCAGTAACAGTGAAGGTGCAACAATTCTCGCCCTTCCAACACAGTAAAAAAGAAAACGTAATAAAGCATCAGTAGTTTTGACATCTAAGCGATTTCGTAGTTTGGTCTACAGCAAATTTAATACAGAAAAACTGCGTTCAACGCTAGCATTAGAAAAGGGAAGACTTAAAGCAGACAATGCGGATGAGGTAATGTTTTGGCTTTAAAACTAATGGCTATAATGTGCTTGGACGTTTTAACACGATTAAGAAGAGCATCGTGTTTTTGGCGTTGATTAGCAGAACATAATTTACAGTGAGAAGAACCGTCTGAGCCTTCTACTAGCCACAATTTGAAATTTGCTTCCCGAACACCGTTTTTTCCCAGCGATTTGGTTGACATTATAGACCAGACTCAAATTTTTTTCCACTTTTTCCAACCTTTTTCCACGTTTTTTGGGAGGTCTAAAAGTGTTTAAAATAGACCGCCTGTATTGAAAAATCAGTGTTTTTAAGTAGAAAATCCTATGTAGACATGTAATAGCGGTGTTTGATGTACTTTTTGTATGAAAATTTGGCTAAACTTTACTTTATGGTGTGAACGGAAAACTTTCAGATGTATGTATAAAGGAATGATATTGGTTGAAATGAGGACATGCAAAAAGAAAGTACGGTAAAGAAATTTTATGGAAAACGGACCAATATTGGTGAAGATAGAGTTACGGTACTTTACTTTGTCATAAATGCACCCAGATGGCAGGCAATGTAAGCGAGAATATAAATGTGGATATGAGGTGTTTCAAAAACAAGGGCATCAGGAAAAGTCTGTGGCGATGTGAGCAAAAAGGATTGAACAAGTTACTCTGGATATAGCTACATTAAAGTGGGTATTTTACTATTTACCAAAATATTCCGAATTTGGGCTACTTTTATTGCGCGAAAAAGAATTTTGTTTGAAAATTTTTCAATGTGAAAAAACAATTTTTCGCATGTTTTTTTCTGTCATTTTACTTGATTAGATATGTGAAAATTCAAATTTCTGCTTAAATGATGCTTAGGCTTAGGCTTAGTATATGTGAGGTGTTTTGGGCTGCTAAGGTCGAGGTCACTCCCGCTTAGATCGAGGTATAGATGCTTAGGTCAATGTATAGATGCTCAGGTCGATATATAGATGCTTAGGCCGACCTAAATGGGGTACGTTATTCTGCACTCCACTGTTTGAGTCTTCAAATGGTTGGAACTTTGAGAAAATTCAAAAATGCTGTTTGAATCTTATTTGAGTAGAAATCTTTGAGTGGATGTAAACAATGATAAAAATAGTAGAATTAAAAAAAATTTCTTAAAAAGTTTGTGCAAAACATTACAAAAAATTTTCTTTAATCTTGGTTTACGCGCAGTATAACTTAATTTTTTGTAATCTGCAACCTTTAAAATGGCAGAAAAATATGTTTTTAGTGAAAATTGGAAACTTTTGAAAAAAAGCAAAAATCCTTAAAGTGGCTTAAAATGGTGAATGTCCAAGGATGGTGTTTGAAGTACTGTAACTCTGTGAATTTTGTATGGATTTGGTTTATTTCTTTTTTAACACGTCTTTTAGCGACATAAAGTATCGTTTTTGCGCAATTGTATGGCAGTTCTGCCGAAATGGCGCAAAATCGGCTCACACCATATTCTTCAAAAATTCCAAAAAATTTCGAGCTCTACTAAAAATATCACGATCAGTATACGTTATTTCTGTTGAAATTTGAATTTCCCTCCTTCAGTAAAGCATTTTAGCCAATTCAAAAGTCGCTTTTGACAATAAAAACTATTATCTATCAAATGGCGCGAAGCGCCAGAAAATTTTGAAATTTTAGCTCTCTAAAACGCATTTTTGCATTACAAAAACTAACCAAATCCGTACAGAAGATAAGGATTTTCAATCGTAGCGTGTAATATTTATTAGCCAATTACTGCCGTAGGAAATGCAATATAAATTACATGAAAAAGGATATAATAAGATAATGTCGAAAGAACGAAAGAAAGTTTATCAGCATAGCATAGTAATGGCTGTGACGTACAGGCGGATCGCGCTCACGTACGCCCCTTTAGAAACTCATCTAAACAAAGTTTAGAAATCAAACCCTTAAACCGTTTAAAAGATTTAAAATCAACAATACTTTGGGGCAGAGTATTCCAGATTCTAGCCGTCCTGTTTGCAAAGTCGTTTTTCCTACAGTCCAAATGAAATTTGTGGATATAAAGCTTTATATCACTTACCGATCTGGTACCCTTTTCGGGTGCGAGTTCGAAAAAGGCTTCAAAGGAAAGTAACTGTCTCTCGATTATTCTGAAAGCAAAAGTGAGATCAAAATGGATACGCCGAGTTTCGAGTCTTTCAAGATTTAACAAACCCAAATGCTCATTGTAAGACAAGTCACCTTGTCGCCATAGTATTCTTTTAGTAAATTTACGCTGAACTTTTTCAATACGGTTAATATCATTAATCAAATAAGGGTCCCAAACCACTGAGTTATACTCCAAAATGCGTCTTACATAGACTTTAAAAGCTTTTACCATTAATTCAATATTTTTTGAGGCAAAGCTTTTCTGGATCAGTGATGCAACTCGAGAAGCTTTAGGCGCAGTGTTTACACATTGAATGCTAGAAGATAGGTCATCACTAATGTACAGTCCCAAATCCTTAATAGATCCTTCAGAAACAATTAAATCTTGAAAACCCAGTTTGTAGTTGTTTCTAGGATTCCCATACCCCAAATACAACGTTGCACATTTACCATAACTTATTTGCAACTGCCATTTTTTGGTCCATGCGTGTAATGAATTCAGATCCGATCGTAAGAGATCAGCATTACATGAAACATTAAAAATTTTTGCATCATCAGCAAACAACATAATATCACTATGTTCAATACAATCAACTAAATCATTTAAACACTAAAAACAATGTAGGCCCTAACACACTGCCTTGAGGGACACCGCTAATTACCGGTTGTACCGCTAATTACCGGTTGTGGGTTTGAGAAACAACTATTTATCTTTACCTTTTGTGACCTTCCCGCTAAAAATGATGTAATCCAGCTTAACAGAGTACCCGAAACTCCCAAGGATATAAGTTTTAACAAAAGTTTTGAATGAACAACAGAATCAAAGGCTTTACAGAAAACAATATAAATAATATAATGAGACATTTAAGAGAAATTTGAAAAAGGTTGATTTCGGGAATTTTTTGACGGGGCACACGTGAGCGCATTCTATTTGCCTGTGTGTCCAGGACATTTCGCATTTTATTTTATTTTCCTTGCGACTTTTGTTTTTACCCTTGTGTTTTTTTCCGAATAAAGTGTTAGAATAAAGTGATCTGTGTATGATGTATCAGATATTGAGTGGTAGATGCGTTTTGCAGCAAGCCGATTTTTTTACTTGAATGAATGAATGAATGAATGAATGAATGAATGAATGAAATAATTTATTACTGAAACAGCGACAATTACGAAAGATGTAAAAGAGTGATAAAGCGTGCGGTCAAAAGAATAAAAGCGTACAGCAAAAGGCGATGGCGAGTCATGAAAATGACGATTTAAGCCCGCCCTATAATAAATTTAGATAAGTCGACATCAATTAATCTAGATTTGAATATATTCAAGTTAGGGAAGAGACTACAAAATCAGGTAGGTGATTCCAAATTGAGATATACTTATAGAAAAAGTCAAATTTTTGTAAATTAGAACGGACAAGAGGAACAACTAGCTTGAAACGATTTGTGCAGCGAGTAGTATTTTGATTAAGCACAAAAAAATCTGTCATGCAAAGACAAGATTTTTGACTAATAATTTGATACATCATACATAAGCAAATATGAAGGCGACGTAATTCTAATCGACACAAGTTAAGTTGGTTAAGGCGTTCGTCGTAAGAAAGAGGGCTATGATATCCAACTATGTATTTAGTAAATTTACGCTGAAGAGTCTCCAGCCTGTTGATATCACTAATATAAGAGGGGTTCCATAAAGCACAGGAATATTCAAGGATCGGTCTGACGTAAACAATGAAGGCCTTTACGAGATTATTTTTATCACGCGAAAAGAAGGATTTTCTAATTAGGATAGATCTCAAGAAAGCTTTCTTGATAATACTGTTGTAATGTTCCTTAAATTTAAGGTTGTGCGAAATTAGCACTCCTAAATCGCGAACATAGACAGAATCGTTCGTAATAACTTGTGTATTGAGTGTATATGACAATTTAGGATTATTTTTGCCCAAATATAGGGCTGTGCATTTAGAATATGATATTGGTAAACAATTTCTGGTGGCCCAAATGGAAATTCTATCCAAATCGGTCTGAAGTGTTTGATAATTGCAGGAAAGATTGAATATTTTTAAGTCATCCGCGAACATAAAAGTCGAACTTGACAAGTTATCAAAGATATCATTTATAAAAATCAAAAACAACGTAGGTCCAAGAATGGACCCTTGAATAACTCCACTTGTAACAGCGGCATAATCTGAAAAACACTGATTAACGCGAACACACTGAATACGATTAGATAGAAAAGCTTTTAACCAATTAAACAGGTGTTGTTGAATACCGTAACTAGTTAATTTAACAAGAAGTTTAGATATGTCGACTTTGTCAAAAGCTTTAGCAAAGTCTATATAAATAATATCAACGGTTTCTTTACAATCCAGTGATTTAACCCAAGAATGTTTACAATTTAATAGTTGCAATTCGCAAGATTTATGTTTTTGGAAACCATATTGAAAAGGTGATATTAACTCATTTGTAGATAAATAAATTGATAGTTGAGTATTAATAATACTTTCCATTATCTTACAAGTTGAGCAACATAAAGAAACAGGACGATAATTTTCAGTTAATGAGGGGTCACCCTTTTTAATTATAGGTACAACGTAAGCCTCCCTCCAAATGTCTGGGATATCACCTGATAAAAAAGAAACAGTAAAAATACTGATAAGGGGTTTAAGAAGATAATAAGCTAATTTTTTAACAAAAAAGTTACTTAAACCATCAGGCGCTATCGAAGTCGAGTTTTTCATCTTAGCAATCGCCCGTGAGACATTATTTTCGTCAAAGACGATGTTTGAAATAGAAAAAAATCGTCCCCGCTTCTGAAAAACAAAAGAATTGTTATGATGTTCGTGGGTATGATTTATCCAATAGGTGGATTCACGTATGGAATTCTCTCCCTGAAGCTGTTGTAAGATCTCCTAGTGTTGCTTCCCTCCGTGAAAAGTTGAAAAAAGTTGATCTAACGGGGTATTTGCTAGGGGGCGTGTTCTAAGTGCATAATTTATTTAGCCTGCGCGCCTACCTTCGTCTTTTGCACTAATCTCGTATAAATGTACTTTAATTAATAATTTCTTGCTTTTAGAATATGTGATTTTGTATGATGATTCATGTCGAATGTTTATTTATAATTGTATTTCATTGTATATTATTGTTTCTTTTCTTATTGTGTTCTTTTTTTGTGCGACGAAAATAAAATATTTGTATTTGTATATTAGTATTAGTATTAGTAATAATGTTCATCGGAACGTGATTGTCTAAACTAGTCCACTTGTTTTTACACTTTAGCAGCTGAGATGAACAAGACTTGTTCTTTAAAAATCCAAATTGTTTGTTGACTTATCAGACCAGTTCTGTCAAAATAGTCCATGATGGTATTATTAATTATTGACTCCATAACTTTACATAAAGCACAACAAAGAGATATAGGCCTACCTATAATTTTCGACTGAGTTGGGGTCTCCTTTTTTAAAAATGGGTGTAACCAGTGCTTCTAAGTTGGCAACCCAGCGTAGTTCTAGACCAGATTGTCGATAAAAATGCTGCAATTGACGTGGTGCGGAGCGGCTTAGAGATTAATAACAAAGTAAGATTTAAATCAATTCGGCGCGAAGCGTCAGAAAACTTTTCAAGTTTTACCTACCTAAGGCGCATTTTTACATTTTGAGACCGGACAAAATCGGACCAACTGCTTGAAAAACTGGACATCGAAAACCGGACAAGACTGTCGACCGGACAAAAGCGGACATCAAGCCTGAAAAGCGGATATAAATGTCCGGTTTCCGGCTGAGTTGGCAACCCTTTGCTAGACCTCATAAGAGACCTCATGTTCACAGTAAAAAACATTAATATTTTTTTGCGGCGAACGCTATTCTTTTTACTTTTCAGAATGTGATTCTAACTCACAGCTCTGTAGTCCGCACCACAATAACTATTTGTGTGCGAACTATAGCAAATGTTTAAGAACCTTTAACTTATTGGCACAATTAAAAAGCATGTTACAAAGGTGCTCTCTTTATCGGACTAACAGTGCCTTCCCACTTAACTGTTTATATTTCTTTAATAAACGAATGTTTTATTATGAAGTCGGCCAGTGAAGCTTTTTTATGAAAAATCTTAGACTTTATTCATGTGTTAAAATTGACAAATGATTTTTGAATTAACAGGCTTAGCCTTTTGCTGCTATAGGTAAGTTTATGCTTTTACTGTAATTACTCGATTTTATATCGTTTCTCCCCCACGTTTATTGCCGTGAACCAAAATTTCGAGATATGGAAATAAAGTTTGGGCTTGGTTCACATTGTAGAAAATTTTTGTAATGCAAAAATGCGTTCCACAAGGGGAAAAGTCCAGAATTTGTCGATGAATCGCGCCGCCGGATTTATTTATTTTTAATGTGTTTCCTTGATATTCACGACGCACCGCACCATTTGCAGCACTTTTTTCGACAACTTGCTCTAGAACTTCCACATCTACTGAACGGATTTGGTTAATGTTTGCAATACATAAATAAAATGCGTTTTAGAGAGCCCAAATATCAAAATTTTTGACGCTCCGCGCTGGATTTAACTATAATAATAATAATATTGGCTAAACTTTACTAGGTATATGGTGTGAACGGAAAACTTGCAGATGTACGTGGAAAGGAACGATATTGATTGAAATGAGGAGGACAGTAATTAGTGGTATCAGTAATTAGTGGCGTACCTCAAGGTAGCTAATAAGTTAAGTAAATTATTTGAACATTATGTCGAAAATGCTCAAAATTGTATCCTACTAGGTGATTTTAATTTGCCTGATTTGAATTTGAATATTATTTCTGCTTATAGAAACCCTGTGACACAAGTATTTTATGATTGTTTTGTCAATCTTGGTCTTATACAATTATCTTTTGATCCAAATAGAGATGAAAAATATTCTTGATCTAATTTTGTGTACTTCCAGCAATCTTGTCTTCAATGTATTAACTACTGAACCTTTCTCTAATAGTGATCATTGTAGCATTGAGTTCAGTTTACCTGCGTCTGTAGTACCCAACCAAACATCCCTTGAGTATGACTTTAGAAAAGCGGACTATACATCTATCGAGATTTTTTAGCCTCTATCGATTGGCACCTCTGTTTTACCCATTGCATTAGCATTAACGATTTTTATGTTGTTTTTCTTGACATAATTAATGAGGCTATATATCGATACGTTCCCTTTAAGCATACTGTGCATAAAAAATCACTGCCAAAGTCGTGTCGTAAATTGCAAGTAATTAAAAAGGAACTTTGGGAAAAGTATAAAAAGAGTCGTTGCCCTGTTATTTTAAGCAAGTATAAGAAGATTACTAAAGAAATTAAATTTGCTTTGAAAGATCTTTTCACGAGGAGGAACGTAAGCTTTTAAATTCTCGAAATGTTAAAAATTTTTATTCTTTCGTAAATGACCGGTTAAGAAAGACAAAGTCAGCTTCAATATTAATGTGTGATGGTAGGATGATAGATAATGATTTTGAAAAAGCTAATGCTTACAACTCTTTTTTTGCGAGTAATTTTGTTATTGACGATCTTGTTTCTCCCCATTTCGCAAACAGAGTCAAAAGTGATGCTCATCCTCTTTCTGTAAAATTTGATGTTCTGACTATTTCTGAATCCATGAGTAGGCTTAAGCCCACTTTGTCGCTTGGCCCCGATGGCTTGTGTGCATATTTTATTAAAAAGTTGAAAACAGTGTTGCTCTCACCTTTAGAAACCATCTTCAACGTTTCTTATCAAAGTGGAAAGATACCCGATTTTTGGCGAAAAGCTGTTGTGATCCCAGTTCATAAAAAGGGGGATATGTCATCAGTTGATAACTATCGTCCAATTTCCTTATGTTGTGTTTCTTGTAAATTAATGGAATCTATAATGAACATGTCCTTGCTTTCTTATCTAGAGAAGCAAAATCTGCTAAGTGAAAAACAGTTTGGTTTTAGAAAAAATAGATCATGTGCGTTACAACTTGTTGAGTGCAAAAATCAGTGGACCAAATTTCTAGATGAGGGAATTCCTGTTGACATTGTCTACATTGACTTTTGTAAGGCTTTTGATACCGTGTCACACAAAAAACTGCTAATTAAGTTGGCATCTTATGGACTGAACAAACTCTCTTTTAATTGGATCGAAAATTTCTTGACTAATAGATCCCAAGTCGTTAAAATTAAAAATTCTTTATCTGATTCCATTCCTGTTACCAGTGGCGTGCCCCAGGGTAGTATACTAGGTCCCACACTTTTTTTAATCTTCATTAACGACTTATGTGAAATGCGCCAAAACAGTAATTTTACTTTGTTTGCTGACGATATCAAACTTTGGAATCTATCATCCAATTTCATGACACTTCAAGCTGACATAAATTATGTGCATGAGTGGGCCAATACATGGCAATTAAAAATATCAGTTAATAAATGTTTAGTTCTATATCTGGGTAGTTCAAACCCTAGGCATTCTTATCACATAAATGATTTCTATCTTTCTACTGACACACTTTGTGTAAAAGATTTGGGTGTTTTTCTGAATTCTAATTTATCGTCCAGATCTCATTGTGAATATATTGTGAAAAAAGGCATGCAGTTAAGCAATCTGATCTTGCGTAGTTTTATTTCTAAAGATAGATTATTACTTGTTAAGGCCTTCATTACTTACGTTCGACCAGTGCTTGAATTTTGCTGTGTTTTGTGGAGTCCTTACCTGCTGTGTGATATCACCTCCGTCGAACGGGTTCAAAGAAGGTTTACGAAACGAATTTTTAGTGATAAAAATTTGACATATGCTGAAAGATTACACGAACTTGGTCTGGACACTCTTGAGCTAAGACGCCTCCATAACGACCTAACATTAGCCTTTTCTATTATCAAATGTAAAGCTCTTCCTTTCAAGGATTTCTTCACAATTAATTTAAATTCTAATCGAGCAGCAAATTCTTGTAAACTTCTCGTCAATCATGTAAATAAAAATTGCAGAAAATTTGATTTTTGTAATCGAATAATTCCTATCTGGAACTCTCTACCTGAACAGATTATAAGTGCTCCAAATAGACACGTTTTTCTGACTAAACTTAAAAGATTAAACCTTTCTAAATTTCTTAAAGGGGCGTAAGTAAGAGCAGTTTTTTCTATTGCCTTTACGTTTACCCTGCTTCGTCATACTTAATTTGTTTTGTCTTTCATGTATTTTCATTTTCGTTCATTCGTCCTATCCATGTATGTTAATATTTTCTTTTGACTTAGCGAATAAATTGTTGTTGTTGTTGTTGTTGTTGTTGTTTGTAAACGATTTTGTTCAAGCTGTTGAGCATAGTGAAGTCTTTTTCTTTTGCTGATGATTTAAAGCTCTTTAATTTTTCTCAACATTATACTTTGTTGCAAAAAAGATTTAGATAAGCTGGTTTCCTGGTCTGAAGAAAATCAGTTAAGCATATCTCTCCTAAATGTTCTGTGTTATATCTAGGGTACGCTAATCCTAAAGTTACATATCACATAAACCATTTTTTGTTATCTGACGCAGGTTCCTCAATTCGAGATTTAGGTGTTTTCTTAACAACAAACTTATCATCTAGTTGTCATTGTACTGATATACCAGCAAAGGCTTTGAAAATGAGTGCTTTGATTTTCAAATGTTTTGAATCACGTGATCCTAAAATGTTGGTTCTTGCTTTTAAGAATTATATTCGGCCTTTAGTAGAGTATGCTACAACTGTATGGAGCCCCTATTTGCTTTCTGATATCAACAGGGTTGAAAGGGATATTTAAGAGAAATTTGAGAAAGGTTGATATCGGGAATTTTTTTGATGGGGCACACGTGAGCGCAATCTATTTGCCCGTGTGTCCATGACATTTCGCATTACATGATGCCATTTTATTTTCCTTGCGAGTTTGTTTTACCTTCGTTTTTTCCGAATAAAGTATTAGTATTAGTATAACACCTATGCAATTTCTATCATGCAGGACTAGAGCTTATGCTGGCCCATCAAAATGCGCTAATGGGTGGATGGGCAGCTATTGAAGCTGCTGCCCATGCAGCGCAAAAAAACTTTCCCTATTGAGGAAGCAAATCTGCGAGACCATCTCAAATAAAAGTGCCTTCTAAAACCATCTACTACAGGTTAAAATGCGAGCAAAATGCCAGCTTCCCATATCAATAAACATTGAACTTGACTGCATATAATACCACATTGTGTGCTATATTACCTGCAGTCTAGGCTGCTGGTTTTTGACCTGCATATAATTTTACATTGTGTGCTATATTGTCTGCAATCTAGGCCGCTTGTTTTTGACTGCATATAATTTTACGTTGTGTGCTATATTACCTGCAGTCTAGGCCGCTGGTTTTTGACTGCATATCATTTTACATTCTGTGCTATATTACCCGCAGTTGACTGCAAATAACTACTGCCGTTTTAGAAAGGTAAAATGTCAAAATTAATCGATCAAATTTTATTATTTGTCAGGCCGCGCCTGATTCGGCCAATTTTTTTAATGCAAAAATGCGTTTTAGAGAGCCAAAATTTCGAAATATTCAGGTGGTTTGCGCCGGATTGATCTAATTTTACATCTCTTATTGATTTTAAGGCTGCACCGCACTGATTGCAGCAATTTTATTGCAAAAATTCGTTTTCGAGGGGTAAAATTTCGAAATTTTTTGCGCTTCGGACCATTTCGATAAAAAATTGAGCTTTCATTCTCGAAAGTTGAAAGTTTATTGCAACATCGAAAATACGTTATTAGAAACATTTAAAGAAGAAAAAAATGTAAACCTATTCTCTGAGCAAAAATATGGTTTCCGTAAGCGTCAAGAAAGTTAATAAATGCTATTAATAGGTATTGTCCGGCGCAAAGCGCCGGAAAAATTTGGGAAATTATGATCACTGACGGCCAAAAATTATTGCAAATTGCATGTCCTTTCTTCGCCAATTATTTTTGGCCAAGGGGGCGGCCGCCCCCGTCCCCCTTAAATCCGCCCATAATTAAACAAAAAAATCCTTGATCTGTACATACATAAACTACTCTTCTGACGTAAAACTAAACTTTTTACCTAGCCAAGAAAGTCAGTAAATAAAAATCAATAATGAGTAATACCCGAGGCAAAGCGCCGGAAAAATTCGAAAAATCTTCATAAAGAATGGCTAAAATCACCAAAAAATACGCACTATGCTTTATTGTGTCCAACTATTGCTTAAAGACGGGGGAGGAGCGGTCGCTGGCCACTCCTCTAAATCCGCGCTTGGCTGGAATTACTGTCATTTTCTCCTAGGAGTCTTTGTAGACCTTTTCGAAGATGGTTTCAAAAATTATTGTCCGAGTTTAAACACCCTTGATTCAAAAAAGATGTTTGATCGTAATATCAGAGGAATATCAGAATTACGAATTCGATTAGAATTTTCCTTTCACTCGGTGGTTGTGTAAAGTTTACGCTGTAAATTACCTTAGTTCTAGAGCATTGCGGAAGCTCAAATTTTTTCAAAAATGTTCTATGTTACGTCAGAAATACGAATCTATTGTTAGTCTTCTCTATACCCAGTAGTTGTGTAAAGTTGACACTGCTTATTTATTGTTGATGTGTAAAGCTTACACTATAAAATTTATTTTACTTCCAGAGCGTCGTAAAAGGAACTTTTTTGTAAGGTCAGGATTATGAATCTTACTGTGTGAATTGTTTACACCTAGTAGTTGTGTAAAGTTACACTGAAAATTTATTTTAGTTTCAGAGCATTGCAAATCCTTAATTTTTTAAAATATTCCATGTAACGTCATGATAAAGAAATTGAGTGTAAGTGTTTTTTACAACCAGTAATTGCGTAAAGTTTACGCTGAAACATTGGATCTGTTTAAATAACGTAAGGTTGTTTTGTTTAAAAAGATGCTGCTGATGTTTAGAACAATATTGTTTTCTGCATTCTTGAAATGTTGTCGTTATTGTGGCATGTTGTTAGGGATCGACCGGAGGTCCATTTTTTCCTCCGGGCCGGAGCCGGAGCTCTGGCCATTGTCACCTCTGGCTCCGGCCGGAGCCGGAGGCCGGAGGCCGGAGGTGAACTTAGAATTTTCCGTGAACTATAATTTTCACAAGCCATAAATATAATTCATATGATGTACAGTATATAGGTTTGTATAAATACATTGCTCATGGATAAGTAAAAGATCTGTAGAAGTGAATGTTTATTATCTAGCCATTCTAAAAGGGAAAAGAAATTAGTTCTGTGATCTGTTGCTAGTCAAGCCACTTCCGAAAATTGATAAACGTGCAAAATGCAGATAATCAGTAAATCAGGTTGGTTTTCAACGCAAACTACATAACGTTTGAAATTTATTATTCATTCCATAATGTACCTATTTAATCGAGCTATGCAAAAATCAAGTAGACTGACATGCAATAACGTTCTACTAGTTCTCTCCTCACCTATTACACATGTTCTCAAATGACTGGTCTGGCAGCGGCGGTTGGGTTATCGAAAAAATCATTTAATTAGCATATTTCTATTTTTAGCTCCAATCTCACCGCTTTGTCGCTTGCCCTTATTGTCTGGATGCACTTATACTCGAAAAGTACCCAAATAAACATAGCATAAAGAGCTTAGCAATGTGTCTTTATGTACTTATATCTACAATCTGTAATAGCTCAAAAAGTAAGTGAGCAGACTACGTTGCACCAAGTTTGTTATTCTGTCACTCGAAAGAGATTTATATCCATTTGTGCGCTGAATTAACGCGGACTCGGCTCGCTTTGCAATCTGAAATATTCTCGTTCATTATTAAGCAAAATATATGATATAATATTTCACCAATGGTGCATTCACAATGCCACATTAGTGTTCACATTCACAGCTTCACTTATTAAACCTGTGTTTGTACAAATACACAAAATGGGCAATTTGAGTGCTAAGCTTCGAAAGAAAAGAAGAGCGTTAAAGCATTGAATGATTCGGTTCAAAAATCCTCCGGCCTCCGGCCCCTTTTTGTACCTCCGGCCGCCGGAGGCCGGAGGACCAAAAATGGCCGGAGGAGCCGGAGCCGGAGCTCCGGTCGATCCCTAGTTACCGTATGTATTTCTGGCTGATTTACTCAAATCCTGCTAATTTTAAGTAGGGTACTAGCAAAGAAAAGTGCTCCGATGAAGCAAAAAGGACGAATATACTTGGAATTACGCATCATTAAGGGCATAAAAGGAGGTGATCAGGAAAAGTTATCTATTTATGCTCGTGACACAGTTGAAAGAATTTACTGAAAATTAGACTTCCGCTAAGAACGCCAAAAATCGAAGAAGTATATTCTGTGGCTTTTGAAATAAGCTTGCCTTCACAAAACATTGTTCACTGGCTCGGAAAAAGAGGTAATGAGAAAGCTTTGTTGTGTTTTAATAACCGATTTACATAGTTTCTTGGTATCAAATTTCTCTTTAAATATAAAACTGATATTTATTTAATTGTCATTGGCTTCATAAATGAATTATGTCAAGCACCCCATTTTGTTAATTGCTGTTCCATAACAAAGCATGCTTTGCCAGCGTAAGAATGCACATTATATCGTTTTTTGATTAAAGTGATCGCTTCTTTTCTAGGAATATCCTATTCACGTTGTATGTTTTTACGTCGGCGGTGCATCTCCCTTCTGTAGGCCGCAGAATATACTTTGATTTTTTGCGTTTTTTTTAGCAGAAGTCTAATTTTTAGTAGATTCTTACAACTTTTACAGGCATAAATACATGGTAACTTTTCCCTAGTCCCCTCCTTTTATGTCCTTAATGATGCGTAATTCCAATTATTATCATTCATTTTGCTCCATCGGAGCATTTTTCTTTGCTAGTAGTTATATACTCGTATGTGAACGAGAGAAAATAATTAAGCAGGTTACTTTTTCAATATTTTTCAAAAATATGGTCAATATCTTTGTAATAATGTCCGCTTTTGAGTTTGTGAATAAATGAATAGCTATTTTGACCGGAACTTGGATGAGACGAACTGCCCAATAATTTCTTTACATACTTGTTTTTTTAATTGGCTATATTTGCATAATTTTTTAGCCGTACGAGCGAGGCGTACCGTTTAATTTATTATTTCTGGTTTCTATTTTGTATGCGTTGGGAGAATGGATGATCTTAAATCAAAAGAACTGTTTCCAAACAGACCTCGTGAGATAAATGCCACTGAGTTCGTTCAGCAGAGGGCCGTGGAAATCGCGCATCTTATGTCTGTTGTACAGAATGTCAGTTTGCCTAGAGGCGAAGTTGCTCAGGGGCCGCGTACGGCTGTGCAAAGGCTTCCTCGTCACATGAGACGTCGAGCTATGGCTCATAATGCGAAACGTTTTCCGAAGCACAAACGACGAATGGCTCAAGAAGGTGCAGTAATTTCCTGATTTAATATACGTAAACGGGTAAGGCTCACACATGGGCTTGGGGGTTTGGAGGTTTGTACCCTCCCCTTCCAGAAATTGAAACCCCTTCCCCAGATTACTTTAGACCCCCAGAATCCTATTTTAGTAACATTTTTGGCAATTTTTACCCATCCTAACCCCCAAGAATTTCCTTGCTGCCCACATATGGTCACGCTTAACGCTTGCCCTCATATTTGTAGCAATAATCGTTAGCAGCACAATTGTTATTTCCAAACCGTATCTACAGATTTCAATTCGGAATATATTATCGACCATGAATTAAATGCATCCAGATTTTTATTGACACTTATTATGTGTATGAGAAAGAAAAGATGTACATTCAATAATGTTCTTGTGGGGTTTGTACATTCAATAATGTTCTTGGGGGGGGTTGGGAGCCCCCTTGAAAAATTTTCATCTCCGCAGAAATTTTTTCATTGCTCCCCAGAATTCGCGATTTTTTGAAAGTTTTCCAAAAATTTTCGGAAAGTTTGTAGAAAAGGTTCTTTATAAGCGTTTGTCATATTTTCGGCGCTTCGCGCCATTTACTTTTGTTTTGACTATATTTTGTACAATTTGTTTAGACGTTTTTGATTTTTTCGGAATATTTTTATGTTTTTATGTTTAGAAAGATAGATTCGACAGAGATGTCGAAAAATGATGCTTTTAGCGCGTACTCACTATTTTCGGGCCCAAAAAAGGCACTTTAAATTATTCCCCAGAATTCATATGTTGTGCATGTCTGGTTACATTATTAGCTGAAATAATCGTGTTATTGAAGTCTTAGTCTTATGAGTGCATTGTCTTTTAATCTGGATAATGCTTGACAAGTTGTGAAATTCAGGTACTATCGAGTGATTTCTTTCCAAAATAGTGTATTTTCATGCATTCTCGACCTATTATGCCTAATAACTAACTTTCACTTCGTAGGGTTGAAATTTTAAAATGTCTTTTTTTGGGCCTAAAAATGGTGAATACACGTCAAAAATATCGTTTTTTTGGCGTTTCTGACGATGTTCTATCTTTCTAGAGCAAAAAACATGGAAAAATTTCGAAAAAAAATCAAAAAAAGTCGAAGAAATTGAATAATACTCGTATATAGGTCAAACCATGAGTATAGGGTGCGAAGCGCCGAATTTTCACACTTTTGAGCGAATAGATAGCAAAGAACGCTTAAAAAACACCTTTTTTTACGAATTTTTAGGAAAATTTTGGAAACTTCTGAAAAATTGCCAATTCTGGGGGGGAGGTGAAAAAATCTGTCGGGGGGAGTGAAAATTTTTCTGGACTTTGTGGAAACCCCCAAACCCCCCAGATCATGTTTGGCAGCGGTGCAATTGTGGGTGGTCTGATGAGGTAACAACATCCACCAAAAATTCTATTCTGGGGGTCTATCGATTTCGAGGGGAGTCTAGCCAGACCCACAACGCTTACATGTAACAGGGAGATGAAGGTCTCCCTACCAAAAGTTGGTCGTTCTCCAATCCATCAGATCCAGAGAACCTCCCTCCCCCGATTTTTTTTGGAAAAATTGAATTTTAGCCGTTTTTAAGGGTTTTTTAACAATTTTTGGTCACAAATTTGAGGGCCCACGTCTATGTATGGGGGTTGTCCATGTGCGTTTGCAATTGCAGATGCGCAAAACAGAATTTCCGATCTGAGTGGGAACCAGGCACGTAGCTGACCGTCCTATTTTGGGGGGATTAACACCAATTTTGGGAGGGGCAAGCCCAAAAAGGCCAAAAATAGCATAAAATAACGTTTAAAAAGTCCTATCTTTCCGGTTTTTCTGAATTTTGGGGGTCCAGACCATACGTGGGCAGCAAGAAAATTCTGGGGGGGGTGCAAGATTTTTTTGAAGGTCGAAAAATGGCCTTAAAAATGGTGGTATGGCGATAAAAACACCATTTTTCGACGTTTCTCATCAAGCACTATCCATTGGCATCAAAAAATTGCGAAAAAAACGAAAAAAAAATTTCAAAAATTGAATTCTGGGGGGGGGTATTTTGGTTTCTGGGGGGGTGCATACCCCCCAAACCCCCCCACGCCCAGGTGTGGTCCGACCCCCCATATCCACAGAGCTACGTGCCTTGTGGGAACCAGTACAATTTGGGGCATCTTAGAGAGCTTTAGTGAACTCAAATAACCGTTTGGTGTAGTAAATGATAAAATAGAGCAAAACCTATCTTAACTCGCGGTTTATAATCGATTTCAAGCACTTTTGCTAAAAGGATTGCATTTTCATTCGTTTTTAGCTGTTTAATGTTGTATTATTTTCCGGTGAATTTTTCGTATTCTCCTGGGTCTGTATGTCTCCAATCTTCCACATGCATAAAAATCCTTGTCTCGGCCGAGGCCGAGGGTCGTGCCGAGGGTAATCGATATACCATAGGTGCACAAGGTCAGGGTCGGCAGGGGGGTCAAATCCCAAAAATCCAAAACAGTAAATTTAACGTTCATGAATTTTTGCTGTTTTAATGATCGAAATGGTCAAAATAGCCTATAAAACGTTTTTTCGTATTAATATCGCATTTTAAAAGCATTTTCAGTCTATTTTGACTGCATTATATAAATCTTAACACTAAAAAATACAAAAATTTATCAATTTGGGTGTTTTTTTGAATGAAAAAGTACTTTAAAGTACTAATCTGGCGCGAAGCGTCGGAAAAATTTTGACATTTTTACTGCTTTTGACCTCAAAAAAGATGCAAAAAAACGTTTCATCAGCTCAAAATCGCCGGACAGTACCTGTCCGGCTGCTTCGGGGGTAATACCCCTAATACCCCCCACCTCACCCCTATGTGCATGTATGGTATATACCTAAGTATGCATGAGGTCTAGTCTATGATATGTCGATGGTAGGATACAAATAAATCATACTTTAAGTTATCGTGTTACAATGTTCACAAGTGTGAATAACGATAGATTTAATAATTAAAGTGAGAAAAATCATTTAATTAGACATTTCAATCTTTTGTTACTTTTATTTTTGTAAACATAATTGCGCTGATTTACTATGTCAGTTACATATGTAAAGTAGACGGTGAGGTGAGAATTATAAATCTATGATTAGTGGATCGTGAAACAATTTCATCCTGTGAAATAAAACAGAAAATTAAAAGGATGCATAATTGAATAACTAAAATAAAATAAATAGAAATGAACTACATTAAGATTAGAGCTATACCAGGGCCTGGCCCCGCTTCCGACAACAGCGCCTGGAAATTTTAATATTGTTGTTAGATGCAAATTGTTGCAGTGATTGATTGAGATAAGTAAGCTCAATACTTATAGTCTGTTTCACATAAATTCGTGCGAAAATCTTAAGAATTTTCATCGACAGTAAGCCGAGGGTTACGAATATCAGATCAATGCTATAATCGCAATCTGTCAGCTTATTGTCGGATATAGTTTTGAAATTTTTGATCGAACTTGTGTGAAACGGACTAGAAGTAATGAGCGGAAACTGAAGTAGCTTTATCAGTCACACTTTTATTTCGCTATTTTGAGACAAAACTGATATTCGTATTTAGTTCAATTAATCAAGTCAACATATTTGTGCCTAACAAGAATCATCGTTGAATGATATCGAGTTATAACTTTCAATCTTAGTTGCATTTGCATAGCATTTGCGGTCTTTGGTTAGTCTGCTCTGGGGGTCGCAGAGATTTTTCGAGCTAAAATGATATTAAGAATGGATTGAAAGTTTAATATAGCGTATTGATTCTCAGGTTCTGGCCGATTTCAATCATCTGCAGCCTTTAATTTTGTACGCTTCTGGCCATAATCTTTCTATGATTACCCCAGAAATTTTCCCTTGAAACCTCGAATGCATGTCTGCTAACAGCTTTAGTAGATGCGAGAGCAATTCACTATATGCCTCGCTACATAAAATTATAATTGAAAATAAATTGTTTTCATACGATGCTTAATAAAATTCTTGATTATATTGGTTTAATTTCAAGGGCATTTAATTGTTTATTTAAAAAGCTGAAAACTGATAGTATAAAGTAAAAATGAAATCATAAACAGGATATAAATATATTCAATATGTGATAAAAAAATTTTTTATTTGAATATGATCTTATCTTGAATAGAGGTGCTATGCATCATAATTATGTATAACTACTTTAATTTATTATTTCATTATACCATAACTATGGGACGAACAAGAGTTGGGAACATATAAATACGCATGGGAAGCACACCTGGGCAATGTCCCATATCGGCTCATCACCAGGACGGGCCGAACAAAAAGTTGGACGGGGCGAAGGGGTAACTTGGACGGGGCTATGTTTTGTACAGGGAGAAAATCTTTGGAGATAATTCAGGGAAATGCTAGATACAGTATATCATGATCAGTTTGCAAAACATGCACAGGAACGGTGTTTTTTTGCACGGGCCTCTTTGCACCGTGCAAAAAACCTCACAAAATCCTTTTGCACGACCGAAAATTTTTTTGTACAGTGTATTTTATATACAAAAATTTTTCGCGCTTCGCGCGGTAGGATACTGTAGGTTTAGCCGTTATATCTTTCACACTATGTTTACCCTGAAAAAAAACGACAGATTTGCGATTTCTGTAACAAATTTTCAGCACATTTAATGGTGTCTGCAGGAATTTAATGCTCAAAAAATAAAATGACATATTTTTCTAGCGATTCATGTTATAAGTGGAAGTCGCTCGAAGCGCGAAAGTTTTTTTTCTCATTTTCGAGCCAGAAAATCTTTAAAATGATCAAATGATAAATTTTAATTGAAATGTTTATGCTGGAAATATCTATAGAAGTGAAGAAATCGCACGAAGCGCGTAACTTTATTGGGATTTTCCAAAAAAAGCACTTCAGATTTTTCACTTTCTAGCACTAAAAAATATGTAAAAAACAACACTTTAATACTAAAATTAAAATAGGGCTTCAATCGTCATAATTATCGAAATCCTGTTTAAAAACATGAAAGCTCTGAAAATGGCATGAGTAAAAAATGAAAAAATAGCGTAATTACCTATTAACATGACGCTGAAAACTTAATCAACAATTTGTAGGCACTGTAAAGTAAAACAAAAACCTAATGATTCGTTTAACCTGGTCTAGAAATTTACTACATTAGGGAAAAGTGTCGAAAAAAGGCATGGGACATCAAGCACCAGTGCCGAAAATCTTTGCATTTTTTCCAAAAAATGCTCATTTGAAACTTTTTGCACTTTTAAAATTGGGTGACCTTTGAAAAAAGTAAAACAAGCTAAAACAAGATCCACTTCTTGCTAATTTGGTAATGGAATACGCAAAGTAGAATAAGCCTGTCTGCATCAGAAATGAAAATAGTATGAAAAATTGAACTCAGTGGGCGTGCTAGAAAGACAATAAGATTTTTTGGTGTTATCCGGCGCGAAGCGCCGAAAATTTTTTGAAAATTTGATTTTAAAGTGACCAGGGCGTTCAAAAATCGACATATTTTACATTATTTTTGCCCAAATTTTTCTTTGCACCGTGCAAAGATCACCAAATTTTTCCTTTGCACGGGCCCAAAAATGTTTGCACTGTGCAAATAAAAAAAACACTGCACAGGAACCATCTTATTACACTGTTCAACACCTTTTTCATGGATGGACCCACCTTTTTTCAGTGACTGACCCACTGATTAAGCTGAACGACCCATCTTTTTTAGGCACGGACCCACTTTTTTTCAGGGACAGACTTACCTTTTTCAGGGTCTAGGGACCCACCCACCCTTTTGGCTGGAAGTTGGACTGGGCGAACCGTCAGCCATTGCCCAGGTATGATGGGAAGTAATACGACACATGATAAAGGTAGTATGTTTCCGAGCCCCCAGCCCCGGCTCGGTAAAAAAGGCGGCCTCGTAACCAACCGTCTTTATAGTTTCGGCTTTTTTTGCGATAAAAAACAAAATTGGCCTGAATTCGCTTTACTTTTGAAAACGGAGATGCTACTTTTGAGACAATGTCTCCTAATCATGCACAGCATGGCCGATCCGGGGGGTCATCTGGTCTGAGGGGCCAAGAATTCAGCTTTTTTGGGCCGAAATGACCTCAAAAACTGGTATAAGCCCGCAAAAATAGCGTCAAAACCAAGTACATTATTTCACATATTTTTTTTAGTCAATTTAAAGCACTTTATGAGAAAATTTTTAATTTAATGTTTTTTTGTTTTCATTTTGCCTCATTTTGCAGTGGAAATTTCCAATTTGTCCGTTCTGGGGGCCTAGACTCCCACTCAACCCTCCCCCCGCGCACGTCTACTGACATGTCGGATTTAGGATATTTACGCATGAGGCGATATTCAAGATCTTTCCAAAACTGTCGAGGTTAGCCTAAAAAATCCGTTGTTTACGCGCAAAATGATTTTTCCTTGTTTAATCGTCTTTCGAATCATTCTTCTTACAGAAATTGTTTCAAGATTTCTAGAAATAACTACATTGTTTATAAATATGACATCGAATAGCGTTTAACGCTAATTTCTGGCAGGAAATGTATAGAAAAGGGATGATCAAAGGCAAGTAAAATTGCTGCTGACATTTTTATAACTTAAGCTACATTTTGTAGCCTTCCCTTAAAAACAATACAAATTATAGCTGACGCACAGCGCCGAAAATTTTCCACATTTTTATTATTTTAAGCTGATTTTTGCAGTTTTCTGTATGGACACAACGTAGTAATTAGGTCTGACGCTATACACTGGAAACGTTTGAAATTAGTATCATTTTAAGCTCAATTTTGCTGCTTTCTGAAGATAAGCATTGCAGTAATTATATGTCGCGCAAAGCGCAGAAAATCTGACGTTTTAATCCTTTTACGCTCAATGTAGAAATCAATGGGCCAGAAAATTTTCCAAATGCTTATTCTTTCGAGATCAGTTTTACAGCCTTCCGAATTCAAGCTGATCGACGCAGAAAATTTCATCTGTAGAAAGTAACAAGGAAAAAAGAAATAGGATGTAGTCTATAAAATCAAAAGGTCAAAAATGACTACAATTATTGTGATTCAAATTGTGTTAGTGCAGTGTTAATAATCACAAAGCTTTTTGTATAACGAAACGTCTAACAAACAGTGACAAGTATAGCACATTGGGTAAAATTTATAGCAGTGAGTGTACGATTTATTTTCAGCCTGGATGCTTCAGAGGACTAGTAAACAACAAAAAGATTAGTCATTAAGATAAATTGAACTTGCCAAAATTTAATTTTAACCCTCGGTGCCTCAGCACCACACCTGGGCGTGGGAAGGGTTTGGGGTTATGCACCCCCGAGAAACCAAGATAACACCCCCCAGAAATCAAAATACCCCCAGAATTCAATTTTTGAAATGTTTTTGTTTTCTTCCGCTATTTTTTGATGCCAATGGAAAGTGCTCGATGAGAAACGTTGAAAAATGGTGTTTTTTCGCCATACCACCATTTTTAAGGCCATTTTTTGACCTTTGAAAAATCTTGCACCTCCCCTCAGAATTTCGGTGCGCCCACCACATCTGGGCAATGCCCTATATCGGCCCATCACCAGGACGGGCCGAACCAAAAGTTGGACGGGGCGAAGGGGTAACTTGGACGGGGCAATGTTTTGTGCAGGGAGAAAATTTTTGGAGATAATTTTAGGAAATGCTAGATACAGTATATCATGATCAGTTTACAAAACATGCACAGGAACCATCTTATTACACTGTTCGACACCTTTTTCATGGATGGACACACCTTTGTTCAGTGACTGACCCACTGATTAAGCTGAACGACCCATCTTTTTAAGGCACGGACCCACCATTTTTCAGGGACAGACCCACCTTTTTCAGGGTCTAGGTACCCACCCACCCTTTTGGCTGGAACTTGGACGGGGCGAACCGTCAGCCATTGCCCATGTATGCTGCCCACGTATGCTCGGCACTTTTTAGCTTTACCGTTGGCGCCGAGGCCGAGGCTCTAAAAAACGCCGAGCCTTGCCGAGGTCGAGGCCTCGGCCTCGGTCCGATCACTGATGCATGCCTGTTCATAATGTCGTCGGTCATTATAAAATTCATTTATTGCCGTCGCTTGGGCTTATTACGTGCATTGAATGGGCTTAGGTGTAGGCATTCTGAGGAGAGTTAACTTCAAAACGTATTTGTGCGTTAACTTTTTGTGCTTCGAAATTAATTAAAAATCACTTTTTCAGCGTTTATTTGAGAAACTTGTGTAATCTTTTTTATCGAAAACTGTCGTGAATTGTGAAAGAGCTTTTGTTTATAAGAATTCCTGGAATTCAGTAGATAGTCGAAATCAAATCTGTGCGTGGGCAAGACCAGAATCGTAAGATTTGAAAATTTTCAAAGGCCAGAAACGGTCAAACATTAGTATTGAAGACAAAAACATTATCTTAAATGCTTTTCACAAATTCTATTTTTCCACGCCAAGTTGTTGAAAAAGAAAAATCTCCGAATTTTGTGAGGTGTATCTTGACTGCAGATTTCGGCTATCCATGTATGTACAGGATGGGAAAGGAATTATGGGGGTCAGTTTTAATATTTTTTTCTAGATTGCCTTACAAGGTTTGGAACAGCACACTTTTTGTCAGCTTATTTTTTGTTAAATCTTGAATTCTGCGAGGGGTCAGCAGCAACATACATGGGCAGCGCCAAAATTCTGAGGATCCGAAAATTTTTGGAGGTCAGAAAAAGCCAAAAAAATTGATTATAGGATCGAAATACGACATTTTTTGATGTTACTGATTGGGTTCCCATTGGCATCGAAAGATAGCAAAAAAACAAAGTGGTGAAAATTCAGTTCTGGGGATCTGCGGAGCGTCTTTTTGATTTTGAGTCCAGACCATAGGTGGGCGACACCAAAATGCTGGGAGGTGCAAGATTTTTCAAAGGTAAAAAAATGGCCTTAAAAATGATGGTATGGCGAAAAACATTATTTTTCAATGTTTCTCATCGAGTACTATCTATTGGCATCAAAAAATTGCGAAAAAAAAACTAAAAAGTTTCAAAAGGGTGGTATTTTGGTTTTGGGGGGTGCATACCCCAACCCCCATGCCCAGGCGTGGTCCAGACACTAAGCCCATTTGTGGTCAGCAGATACACTATGGTTCAAACTCCCTGGACTCCAAGAACACGTATGCTTTCTTCAGGGGGTCAATATGAGAGCGCAATCTATTTGCCTGTGTGTCCAGGACATTTCGCATTACACTATGCTAATTTATTTTCTTTGCGACTTTGTTTTACCCTTGTGTTTTTTCCGAATAAAGTATTAGTATTAGTATGTATCATTAACCAACCCTATCTTTCCCGCACATATAACTGTTTGAAAGTTTGGGTGGGGGTCCCCGGTCATTTTTAAGGGTAAGGGGATAAATGACTGCAAATTTGGGCCAAAAACAGTGAGAGACACCTAAAATTGGCCAAAAAATTTAATTTTTCCGAAATTGGGGGAAGGGTGGTGGGTGACGACCAACTTAGGACGGGAGCACCTACTCACCCATCCCCCTGTTAAGTGTATGGTTCATTCGTACCTTTCGCTAAATGCATGGGATAAGTTAGTCGGCCGATTTTGGTTAGGAACATATTGTATGCACAGTATGGCCGATCTGGTGGGTCAACCAGTTAGCTTATTTGAGTCGAAGTGGCCTCAAAAGTGGATACTAAAATAGCGTAAAACTATGTCAATCCTTTGTTTCTGATCATTTCCAAGCACTTTTGCAGAAAATGTTTGATTTTCTTCTCAGTGTATTTAGCTATCTGTTTGCTCAAAAGCGTCAAATTTTCGGGCGCTTCGCACCATATACTGATTTTTTGACTATTGTTTCTCATTCGAAGCTATCGATTTTTTCGATTTATTAAATGTTTTTATGTTCTAGAAAGATATAGCACCATGAAAAAAGCCGAAATAAAATGTTTCGACGCATATCCACCAGCTTTAAGTCCAAAAAATTTGCTCTGAAATCCCCCTCCCCGTAATCCCCATGCTGTACATGTCTGGTCATAATTGCTGTCATTTTGCAGGTATGAGCGACCGCCGCCCTCGCAAAAAGCCCCCGTCTCGCTACTATAAGCGCCGGGCCAGCCATTTGAGCAAAGTCTACTTCAGCCGGTCTAGGCCTGGCAAGCATTGGCTAGAAACGCACGTTTGGCACGCAAAGAGATTTCACATGGTTGATTTTTACGGTTTCAAAGTCGCGTCGAAAAGTTTTCAGCGGTCTTTCAGAGCGGCGTACAGAGATGCGATGACTCATTGTACAGTACGCGATGAGTCATTCTTTGCAGCTTTCATAATCGGTGGCCCAAAATATTCAATTGTACAACGACTGGACAGTTTGTGTTGCAAGAAAATCGGCCTAACTTTTAATTCGTCGGTTTTCAAGCGTGGAGACACCCAGGGCCAAATTACGCTTTATTTGCCTAATTCTTATCCAAACGGTTGCATAGGCTTATTTAGTTTCATGTGGTTAAACAATACTTCGGATAGCAGTACTGCAGGCGAGGAGCAGAGTGGAAGATTGTTGATTTGGGTACATCCCGCCGTAATAAATCAGTTCGAAAAATGCCTAATCGATCTTTTCGCTTTTTCTGAATCTGAAACTGAGGAGAAAAAAACGAAACGGACTCTTTACGCTAATGTCGAAATTGGCATAACGCTGACTATATTCCGCAATGGATTCAATCGCTTTAAACTAACCGGTCCCAAGTCGACCGCTATTATAAACAGCTGCCTGAAACGACCAGATCCGAGCTACTTGGCCAAATCCTTCCCCGAATATTCTGCAACGCAAACAACTACGTGGAAATATTGGGAAAATTATTTGTCAAAACTGAATCCCGGACAAATCAAAGCCGGTTTTGTAGCTTCGCTGATAGTTGAAGATCCGAGAATACATACCGACTATAAGAAAGCGGTGCCAAATTTGTGCCATTCGCCTAATAATCTTCTAGGCGATTTTGATAATCAGAATCAATTTGCCTATTCGCCACTTTGGGACCAAGCCTACGAAGAGGCGATTCGGTCAAAGACTATATCAAATGCCAGCTTAGATAAAAAGCGCTCAGAACGTGCTAAACTTGGGCATTTTGCCAACTTTACACTCGAGAAACCTGATCTCGTTCCTGTACTTTTAGTATGTACTGGAAGCCAAAATGGTAATACTCATTTTGGCCAAGGACGCGGCTGGGACCTGATTTTGCCCTCGAATTGGGCCATGCCATTTTGGACATCTTTGCAATACAGGACTGCCAGAGCCATCGGAATAGATTCTAACGGCAAATTTGACTTCGAATGCCAAAATTTTACGTATCCCGATTTTTGGCCGGATACGTTAGCCGGATGCACTCATGAGCAAATTTTGGAACAACGACTTTCGGAAAAGTTTCATAAAAGACCGCCGAATAGACGGACCAAATACGACGCATTAAAGATTAAATATCCATTCCGATTCCCATGGCACGAACTATTGGCCGGATGGAGCGGCTGTGATATAACTGACGATTTTTTTGTTCTTCGAGATCGGCGCGACTTGACCATTCTGTCTAATTTAATCAGTGGCAAAATTACTGCAGTACCAAATGGTTTTTGGCGAAAGGACGCCTTGGTAAAGGTACGTATTTCTTCGTTGGGCAAGGGAACTCCCAAGCCATTTGCCCTTTTATCTCTGCCCACCGAAATCGATTGCAAAAATGTGCTAAAAATGAATCTATCCGAATTGATCCACGTCAATGAAAAAGTTTCGAAGGACGAGCAAGCTAACAAAACAAAAACGTGGGATGAGCAAGATTTTATTAGCATTAACCAAAGAAGTTTGCTTAATTTGGATGACTTATTTGAGGATAAGCAGGAAGTGAAATTGCGCAATCGGCGGCTGAATGATAAAGTGAAGAAAAAGCGACGTAAAGCAAAAATTGGAGCTAATTCTGAGCAAAGCCGGTGCAATTCAAAGCCATCGGGTTGCGAAGCCGATCAATTTGAAAAATGTAATAATCAGTCGGTTTCGGATTGGAGAAAAAAGAACGTTGTTGATTCTTGTTGCCGTAAAATTGCGGGTTTTGTCATGGAAGGCGGTTATTGTTTTAGATTAGGCTTTGGTGCGGGTCTTGGCATGTGCAGCATGTTAGCCATCAAGGACTTAGTCGAAAAACTACCTGTTTTGACCTTGAAGAACAAAAGGATAAGATTGTTGTTGTACAGAAATTCGAATAGCAAGTACTATAGGGCTTGCAGCGTTCAAACAGATTTAATTTGATTATCTATCCTGTTATGTTAGTTGTTTGTATATTTACAATATTCTATGTGTACTTACATTACATATGTAATATTCGTTTATACATTTGATGATTGTACCTTATTTCACGCGTGTCCCTGCTATTAGACTGCCTGACATCTTTTTATCAAATTATTGTTTGAACAACAGTGTACAAGAGCTAAGCTTTTCGACATCTTTTTGGATTTTTATCAGGGCCCAGCTCCTGCCTCGGCGCCATAGCAATAGGTGGGCAGCACCAAAATTCTGGGGGTGCAAGATTTTTCAAAGGTAAAGAATGGTCCTAAAATGGTGGTATGCACACCTGGGCGTGGGGAGTTTGGGGGGTATGCAACCCCCCAGAAAACCAAAATACCCCCCCCCCAGAAATCAAAATACCCCCCCAGAATTCAATTTTTGAAATTTTTTTTTCGTTTTTTTCGCAATTTTTTGATGCCAATGGATTGTGCTTGATGAGAAACGTCGAAAAATGGTGTTTTTATCGCCATACACACCATTTTTAGGGCATTTTTTGACCCTTCAAAAATCTTGCACCCCCCCCCAGAATTTTTCTTGCTGCCCACGTGTGGTGGTATGGGCGAATAAACACATTTTTTCAACGTTTCTCATCGAGCACTATCCATTGGCATCTAAAAAATTGCGGAAAAAACAAAAAAGTTTCAAAAATTGATTTCTGGAGGAGGGGTATTTTGGTTTCTGGGGGATATTCGTACTTCTGGGGGTGCATACCCCCAAACCCCTTCCCCCGCGACGTGTGGCCATGGCCCTTTTGAATTTAATTGCTTTACCAAAAAGTCAGAAAGGTCAGCATTTTGAAGAAATTTCTAGGAATTTGACATATTCTCAAATAAATTATTCGTGTTCCTGTGATGATTTTCAGTGGCTGCAGTCGACGCACATACACACACACCAAACAGCCAAACACCACACACACACACACACACACACACACACACACACACACACACGCACACACACACACACACACACACACACACACACACACACACACACACCAAACAGCCAAACACCACACACACACACACACACACACACACACACATGGGCGTGGGGGAAGTCTGTTCAGTCTGGTTGGACCCCCAGAATTTTGCAGACCCCTCCAAAATCGATGGACCTTCTCAGATCTGAATTTTTGGCGACTGCTCCCAGAATTTAGCTGCTGCCCACCTATGGTCACACATGGGTTTGGGATGTTCATCCCAGAGTCCAGCCCACCGAAACCCCAGAATTAAACTTTTGACATTTTTTGAAAAAGATAATTAAATTATTATAATTTCCTGCCTACCGTAGTTCACCAAGGTCCAGAGTTGAGGGAGGGGTTAAATCCATAGGTGAGCAAGACCAAAATTCTGGGAGGGGGTGCTAGATTTCTTGAAGGTCAAAAAATAGTCTTAAAAATGGTGGTATGGCGAAAATACTATTTTTCAACATTTCTCATCGAGCACTATCCATTGGCATCAAAAATTGCGAACCCCACAAACCCCCTCCCTCATAAGTGGTGGAATCCCAGAATGGGGTACCAGTAAATTGAGCGGTGTATTATTATTAGCTGACTTTATTTTTTGTACGAGAAAGTAACTTGTACTACAGAATCAGAAGTATTACAGGAATTGTAATATGCCGATTAAATCTTGTAATAATCACCACTGCGATTATAAATTCAATGCGACACCTAGATATACAAACTAGTCAATTTTATCTTTGAACTGCAAAAAGTGCAAAGTAATTAAATAGTACTTACTTTTGCATAAAATTTTTAAAAACAGTAAAAATAGATACAAAAGATATTTTAATGTGCATAAAGCTGTCTATGTATTACACGAAGATTGATTTTGGAGCGTTTAATGCCCCTGCTTGGAGCTGAATACAGTTATGTATATTAGCAATATTTTGCGCAACGCGCCGAAAATCCTATGAAATTTTTTGAAAAATACTTTAAAAACTTTAAAATGACTATAACTTTGCCACAGAAAGTATTTTAACTTTGCATAAAGATAGCTCCAAAAGTAAGTGCACGAGCCAAAATCGATTTTGATTTTGGCTAAAACATGCATTTTTT
The DNA here is from genome assembly GCA_036768485.1 of Mermis nigrescens. Taxonomy (NCBI): domain Eukaryota; kingdom Metazoa; phylum Nematoda; class Enoplea; order Mermithida; family Mermithidae; genus Mermis; species Mermis nigrescens. Next base: position 3,835,680 of record JAVLUZ010000341.1, on the reverse strand, counting down.
GGCCATTTTTAGGTGCTTTTTTTGCGACTTTTGGACAACAATTGGTGCTCATTTACCTCCTCCCCTCAAAATGGTTGAAAACCGTACGTGTAACAAGGAACTCTGGTGAATCCCCCACCCAAGCTTGGACGTCCTCCATACACTTCCAAAGTGAGAAAATTTTGACCCACTTGGCGAAAACGTGTGCTTTTCAGCTATTTTAGGGTGTTTTTGCCACTTTTGGCCAAAAGTCGGAGCCGCTTACCCCTCCCCCCATGGCCGGGAAATATACATGTAACAGGTGGTCTGGGTGATCCCCCACCCATGCTTTTACGCCCCGCATCCCTCCAGATTTCAAAAATTTTTGACCACTCTCCCCCATTTTTGGCGAGAACTTGCGCTTTTTTGACTATTTTCAGGTGTTTTTGCCATTTTTGGCCTAAAGTTGGAGTCGCTAACCCCCTCCTTCCGAAAATGACCAGGGACCCCTACCCCAAATTTCCAGTTATTACATATATGCCGAGGGCCCCCTCTCACAAAAATTTTGTGCTGCTACATACATGTTTTATAGTGATAGTTTGTCTTTTTGCTCTTGCTTACATTCAAAAATACTGTATCACTTCATGGAATTATAACAGTTAATTGTACTTCGGCATAATAAAAATTAAGTTCAAAAAATTCAAAAGGTTTTCACCAAAATTCATCTGACAGTGACTTGAGTCGTGGACCCTGAGGGAGGTTAATACCCCCTCACCCCATGGGAATGTGGGCTACCTACTACCTACATATTTTCAATATTATTGTTATTATTAATATTATTACTTCCTTATTATAATAACCTACCGATAATAATAATTATTATTATTATTATTGAGATTATTAAGCTACAGTTACTAAAGTCAGCAAGCGCTTATAATTTATTTAGTTGGTTGGTGATACCATACATGGGCAGCAAGAAAATCCTGGGGTTGGGATCGCTAAAAATTGCCAAAAATGTCACTACAAATAGAATTCTGGGGTCTACAGCAATCTGTGGGGGTTTTCAACTTCTGCGATAGGTGTATACCCCCAAACTCCCAAGCCCATGTGTGTGTTGGTACAAGGGAACCTTGAATCAAGGACTGATTTACAGTGGAATAGGGGCGGCCGCCCTCCTGTCGACTCGAGATAAATGACACGGTGAAGAATGGAAGTGCATCTTTATGATTTTATCCTTCCGGTTGGTCTCAACGTTTCGTGCCGGCTATTATTCATTGGCATTCTAAGAACCTTTTTTTCGTTACAAAAGCAGTTTTTTTTACTCAACAAAATTGTGGTTTTACAATGATTTTAAGGTATTAGTGAAATTAACAGCAAGTACCTATTTTTAGAGAAAAATTATAAATGTTTTGCTTGCATTGCGTTAATATATAATTGTATTTTATATAACTCTAAACATACAAGGATAAGTTTTTGTGCTAATTTGTCTATGCATTTTGGGTAGGGCAAATGTGCGCATTTTCGTACAAAATTTCAAAATTTTCTTGTTTTGCACTAAAAATTATTCTACCTTCAAGAAATCGCCAATTTATGTAGGTACCTACCTATCTATATGCGCATGTCACGAAATTCCGTGCAGGGATCACAATTTTTGAGTGAATATGTATGAATCCATTACGAAAGCTGTTCAAACTGGAGCAACAGTCGTGATCATACGTGGGCAGCAAGAAAATTCTGGGGGGTCCAAGATTTTTTGAAGGTCAAAAAATGGCCTTAAAAATGGTGATATGGCGATAAAAACACCATTTTTCGACGTTTCTCATCAAGCACTATCCATTGGCATCAAAAATTGCGAAAAAAACGAAAAAAATTTTCAAAAATTGATTTCTGGGGGGTCTTTTGGTTTCTGGGGGGTCCAGACCCCACGCCCATGTGTGGTCGTGATACTATACATAACAATTCATAAGTGTATGAAGTTTTACTATGCAAAATTATTACTGTAGACATCGTCTAGAAACTGCATACTTTTGTAGCTACCCGCTTAAGCCCTGAAAATTGATTTTCATGCTGAAGGTTTCGTGTGATAGATTATAGCTTTAGTGTTATTTTAGTACTTATAGTATTCAATCGACTCTTAAGTTTTTTGCCTCCCTGGTCGGCCATACATGGGCATATGGTTTCCAGTACAAATGGGCAGCAACTAAATCTATGAGTTCTACGAGGAAAAAATTAGCGTTAAGATATAAAATATACGTTGTTTTTGTTTTTGATTTTTTTACGTTGTTTTACGTTGTTTTTGATTTTTATAAATGATATCTTTGATAACTTGTTAAGTTCGACTTTTATGTTCGCGGATGACTTAAAAATATTCAATCTTTCCTGCAATTATCAAACACACTTCCATTTGGGCCACCAGAAATTGTTTACCAATATCATATTCTAAATGCACAGCCCTATATTTGGGCAAAAATAATCCTAAATTGTCATATACCCTCAATACACAAGTTATTACGAAAGATTCTGTCTATGTTCGCGATTTAGGAGTGCTAATTTGGCACAACCTGAAATTTAAGGAACATTACAACAGTATTATCAAGAAAGCTTTCTTGAGATCTATCTTAATTAGAAAATCCTTCTTTTCGCGTGATAAAAATAATCTCGTAAAGGCCTTCATTGTTTACGTCAGACCGATCCTTGAATATTCCTGTGCTTTATGGAACCCTCTTATATTAGTGATATCAACAGGCTGGAGGCTCTTCAGCGTAAATTTACCTAAATACATAGTTGGATATCATAGCCCTCTTTCTTACGACGAACGCCTTAACCAACTTAACTTGTGTCGATTAGAATTACGTCGCCTTCATATTTGCTTATGTATGATGTATCAAATTATTAGTCAAAAATCTTGTCTTTGCATGACAGATTTTTTTGTGCTTAATCAAAATACTACTCGCTGCACAAATCGTTTCAAGCTAGTTGTTCCTCTTGTCCGTTCTAATTTACAAAAATTTGACTTTTTCTATAAGTATATCTCTGTTTGGAATCACCTACCTGATTTTGTAGTCTCTTCCCCTAACTTGAATATATTCAAATCTAGATTAATTGATGTCGACTTATCCAAATTTATTATAGGGCGGGCTTAAATCGTCATTTTCATGACTCGCTCGTCGCCTTTTGCTGTACGCTTTTATTCTTTTGACCGTACGTTTTATTACTCTTTTACATCTTTCGTAATTGTCGCGTTTCAGTAATAAATTATTTCATTCATTCATTCATTCAAGAAGGCTGCATGTGCGATTTACAGATCAACAGATGAACAGGCTAGTAGTTCGTGGTATTTATAACAAATTTTTATCTTACTGTAGATGGGACAGGATTTGGAGGAAATGTTACGTGCGTTGCGTGAACATTGCGCTATTTTTTCTATTCTTTTAGCGCACCGATAGTCAATTTGACTTTTAAAAATCCGTATTGTTCATCGATTTGTTTCCATATGTACTTTAGCTGCGTCTGTAAATACATATACGTTGCATGCCATTTGTAAAGCTGTTAGTTGTCCGCTACTTCTGCTACTACTTATTTTCTCGAAGTGAGTCTTTGCTTCTTTATAGAATTATTTGTTCTGATTCTATTATAAATATTACAACGAAAAGAGTAAGGCTTATAGAAATTGTTGAATAGATTTAACGAATTTGCTTTATTTTTTTGCCACATCGATTCTAAAAGTCCGGTTGATGCTATATATTTAGACTTCTGCAAAGCTTTTGATTCTGTCTCAAATAATAAACTCCTTCACAAACTTTTACTTTACGGACTAAAAGGGCGATTATTTTTGTGGATTACAGATTTTTTACATGGTCGAACTCAGCAGGTAAAAATTGGTGATTCTTTTTCTGAACTCACTGATGTTACTAGTGGAGTTCCACAGGGTAGCGTTCTTGGTCCTCTTTTGTTCCTTTTTTACATTAATGATATTGCTTTTCTGAACAAAAATGAAAAGTTGAAAATGTACTTATTTGCGGATGATGTAAAAATCTTTTCCGTAACAGATCAAGCAGGTTTGTTGGCATTGATGTAGCTGGTTCACATATGTATTAAGATAGCCACGTTATACAAGGTACGTATACAGCAAGTAGTATCCGGTGAAAGCTGCCACCTAACTGGTTTGATTTGAGTCAAGTCGAAAACAAACAAGGCAGTCATCAGATTTTTCCAGTAGATTCATGTGACTGACCAAAATGTTGGTGCCAGCGTTTAAAATAAGCCTAAGTAATGGGATGCAACTCGCGTCGCTCGCTTCGCTCGCTCCGCTCGTCGCATCCCATTACTCAGGCTTGTTTTAAATGCTGGCACCAACATTTTGGTCAGTCCATGATACTAAGCCTAAGCCTAATCAGCTGTTATGTTTTCAACTGTTTTCCCAGCCTATGGGAAACCGTAGCCGGTCACAAGCCCGGATAAATGGGGAGTGTTGGTTCCCGTGGCGACGGAACCGTGAAATGAGCTGAGAACCCAATGGCAGTACAACAAATGGATAACGCAACAACAACTAGCGCACACGGCCGAACCGATGCGTTGGGGGTATCTGGGCTCCCTTCGAAAAATAAACTACCAGCAGCAGCGAACAAAATTTTCAATGCAAAGAAAATTATGAACATTGCCACCTGGAATATACATTCAGGTAGCCAAACTGGTAAAATGGATTTACTGGCCGACGAACTCAACAAATTTGATATTGATTTAGCTACTATTACCGAAGCCAGACTCCCTAGTCAAGGGGAACGTACTGTTTTTACCTCTAGCCATTCAAATAGCTTTAACCTTTATTATTCCGGCGGCGAAAGCTTTAATCGAGGCGTAGCTTTTATGTTAAAATCTAGTCTGAAGAAATATGTTACCTGTTTCCAACCTATTTCGGATCGAATCGCAACCTTAGAATTTGCTGGCACTATTCCGACTGTCTTGATTGGAGTTTATGCCCCAACGGAAATGAGCGACGACGTTGATAAGGACTTGTTTTATGAAAATCTACAACAGACATTGGATTCATTTCAAGATGGAAATAATTTAATTATTCTTTGTGGGGACCTGAATGCGCAAACCGGCGTAAACCGTCTTGGATGGGAGAAAACTCTTGGCCCCTTTGGATGCGGCAGCCTCAATGACAACGGTCTGCGCCTACTATCATTTGCAAACTTCAATAGAATGGTAGTGTGCAACACGTGGTTTCAACACCCTATCAATCACAGGCACACCTGGTTTTCGAATAACAGAAGAGATAAAAGTATGCTTGACTACTTCCTGGTGCATAAGCGGTTCCACAGTGCTATCCATGATGTTCGGGCAATGCGCGGAGCTTTGATCGGATCAGATCACCACCTGGTCAGGGCCAAATTCCGATTGCATCTGAAGGCGACACAACAATATTCGCCCCACAGCTACCCTCGATTACTCGCACTTATCCGACCCCAACAGTCAGGCCAAATTTCAACTTCTTTACAAAATAAATTTTCCCCACTGTTAGCCAACAATGTTGATGAAAACTGGAACTCAACAAAAAACGCCATTATCTACTCACTTAATGAAATTTGTCCCAAAAAACGACGTAAAAATAAAACCTTGGATCTCAGATGATACCCTAAAACTAGTTGAAGAACGCGCAAAAATTAAGAATATTAATCACAAGCTGTACCTTTTCCTCAATAGACAAATTAAACGGCAGCTTAAGACGGATAAGGACGCTTGGTGGAATGTGAAAGCCCAAGAAATGGAAATAGCCAGCAAGAACCATGATTTGCGCTTACTTTACAGCATCCTGCGAAGTTGTAATGGAAAGTTTAAAGCAACGAGTTCAAACCTCAAAGATCACCATGGCAACCCCATCAAATCACTAACGGGTAAACTAGATAGATGGAAAGAACATTTTAGCCAATTGCTTAACCGCCCACACCCCACAAGCCTAGACAAAAGGCTGATGGAGAACGTGGATCTGAAATTTTCAAGACACAATTAATGATCATCCTCCAACTGAAGAGGAAATCAGAATATCAATAAAAAAAACTCAAGAACCGGAAGGCACTAGGTGTGGACAACATCCCTGCTGAAGCTTTAAAAGCTGGAGGAGAGGCAATAGTCAAACAACTAAAAGGCGTATACTGACACATCTGGAACAAAGGCACAGTGCCTCAAGACTTTAAGGACTCAATTATCGTACCAATTCACAAAAAGGAGACCCAGCTACCTGCAAAAACTATAGAGGAATAAGCCTGTTAGCAACATCTGGAAAACTTCTGACCTCTATAATCCGATCCAGACTACTCGGTGTTAGAGAAACTAACTGCAGGGAAGAGCAGGCTGGTTTCAGGCCTGGAAGAGGTTGCACCGACCAAATATTCACACTTAGGCAACTAACCGAATCGCGCCTACGCTGTAAAAAGGACACATTCTTGGTATTTGTGGATTTTGCATGCGCATTCGATAGCATAGACCATTCGTCCTTATGGTGCACCCTCAAAATGAATCAATCCCGCATGCCACACTTAGTATTCTCAAGGCCTTCTACGACGGTGGAATGAGCAGGGCAAAATATTTGGGAAATGTGTCCTCACCATTCTCAATTACCACTGGCGTTAAACAGGGATGCATTATTTCGCCTATGTTGTTCAACGTGACTATGGACTGGATTCTCAGAAAAACTTTCGACAACATGCCAGGTGTACAAGTCGGAGCTAATTTGTCTCTCACTGATTTAGTATACGCCAACGACATTGTATTTTTTGCCGAAACAGCTCAAGCCGCACAAAATACCTTGAATGCGTTACAAGTGAATGCCAACAAACTCGGCCTGACAATAAACAGCGAAAAAACTAAATTTATTCTCACGGGCACACAACCGGCCATATTACAACTTGATGGCAAAACCAATCGAACGGGTGGATGCATTTAAATATTTGGGATCGGTTATCGATAGTGGACGAATAGTAGCAACTAGCGACATCAAAAACCGCATTGGGAATGCCATGTCAGCATTCACTTCACTAAAGAAGTGTTTGTGGAACCAAAAAGACGTTACCATCACAACAAAAATGAGAATTTTTAATGCTTCCATCAGGACAATTTTGATGTACGGCTCTGAGTCGTGGACTCTGCTTAAAAGCGATATGCACATATTAGAACGTTTTCAACTTCGATGTCTTCGCAGCATTTTGCACATAAATCTACGAGACCGATGGGAGAATGAAACTGTGCTGCAAGTATGTAAAAACCAAACCAGTATCGAACTCTACTTAAAGCGACAGTGGCTCAGGTGGTTTGGACATGTCTGCCGCATGAACAACACCCGACTACCCTATCAGTTAATTAACTCCAAGCGGCCCACGGGGTGGAAAATCTCTCGAGACGCCCCTAAGAAAACATGGTTGACACAAGTGGCACAAGATGTTCAGCCGCTCCACTTCTCAATCATTGATGCCCAACAAGCAGCCTTGAACCGCGATCAATGGCGTGCTGTAATCCGTGATACACTGCCTTTGGCCGCCACAGCTCAATGGTCGTTGCCCTACCAACGTCATTGAAGCTTATGGTGTTTAAGTCAATAAGTCTAATCAGCTGGTAAACCAGCAAAACATTACAAATACCTTGCAATCTTTATCGAAATTAACCAGCGTTAGTCGATTGGTTATGGTTCTGGACTTTAGAGCAAGGGGTCCACGTTTCGAATCCAACTGCCAGCAACTTTCTCTCGTTTCCTCAGATGCTATCGACCGCACACATACGCCCTTATAATATGACTATGTTAATACATATGTGAACCAGCTACACGAATGCCGGTTTGTTGAACAATTTGTTACTGCATATTCATGAGTGGTCTGAAAAGTGGCAATTACCTTTATCTTTGGCTAAGTGCTCCGTTTTGCATTTTGGTCATAAAAACCCCAGGCAAAAATATTCGATTGGAATGGATGATATCTTGGAAAACAACGAAGTAAAAGATTTAGGTATTCTTTTGAACGAGTATATGGATTTTTCGCCGCACATTGCAAATATAGTTAAAAGTGCATATTTTAGGATGTCATTGATTTTTGGAGCATTTAAGGCTAAAGATGCTGAACTGCTAGTTATGGCTTATAAAACGTATATCCGACCTTTACTAGAGTATTGCACGGTTATTTGGTCACCACACAAAAAGCAAGACGTGAAAAGTATTGAGAGAGTTCAAAGATACTTTACTAAAAGGGTCTTAAATTTTCCCGACTTGAGCTATAGTGAACGATTAGATTTTCTTAAATTAGACTCACTTCAGTTACGTCAAGTCCGTCATGATCTATCGATGGCCTATAAAATTTACCATGGTCTTATAGACATCGATTTTAAAGAGTTGTTCACGGTGTGTAATGGCATCACTCGATCAGCCAACTCAATAAAGCTATAAATACCTAAATCTCGCTTAAATTTCCTCTTTGGAATAATTTGCCAGAAGAAGTTGTAAATGCCCCGAACTTTCCCTCCTTCAGCAGTCGTTTAGAGAAAATTAGTTTTACCTTAGTCTATAAGTAAGTGCAAACCGCCTTTATAGTCCTTGCGCAGGTTTTTGATAATATATTTCATTGAATTGCATTGCATTGACGTCATTTTATTGTATTTACTTTGATTTTTTTTCAATTTGACCATATTTGTATTGTTTTAATTCCGTCTCTGTCGCAATAAACTCTCTCTTTCTTTCTTTCTTTCAAAAATTGTGATTGTTGTTATTGTCGCGTTTTCAGCAATAAATTATTTCAGTCAAGTTCAGAAACGTTACGACTGTTTTCTTTTCTGATTTTCTCAATTGATTATTAGGTACCTAAGTCTTAAGTGGAATTGACCAGTCAGTTAATCTGCTGAAGAAACAAAGCAAACTTAATCACTAGATACGATAGACAAATTCGGCATAAATAGGAAAAAAGAGTTTAAAAATTTTTTCTCACATTCCTGACAATTTTGGTTAGTAGGGCAAACCACAGAAGTTGAAATACCCCCCCCCCCCCAAAATCAAAATACCCCCCAGAAAATTTTTTTTTGCTTTTTTAGCAATTTTTTGATGCCATTGGATAGTGCTCGATGAGAAACGTCGAAAAATGGTGTTTTTTCGCCATACAACCACTTTTAGGACCATTTTTTGACCTTTGAAATTTTTTCTCACCCCCTCCAGAAATTTTTTCCCAGACCCCCAGAATTTTGGTGCTGTTTGCTATGGGGTAAACAGACCAGAGCAACATTTGACAGCGTCGAACATTAGACACACTTTAAGGAAATCATCACAGCATCCTAAATAATGAACTTTTACGGTAAACCTTTTTTCAATTACAGATTATCGTGTTGCCGACTTCATCGCATAAGTATCATTCATTCTAAGTATACTTCTCTAGAATCGAGGATAAGCATTATTCTTGTTTTTTAGCTTTCCATTGATTTTTGATTCTAAAAAGCTTCAGTTTTACTGGTTGGAGTTTTATGCTCTCATGTGTTAACCTAACTTTTTGCGCTCTATTCAAACCCAATATGATTTTTCAGGACAATGAACGTAATCGTAGTTTTTCACAGGGCTTATTCGGTCTAGCATTGGGCACATGCTGTCCAATGTTGGACCCTATGAATAACATACTTTTATAGAAACGAAAAAAATCGCCCGAAACGAAATATGAGAGTGATTTTTCATTTTACGCCCCTTTGCTTTTTAGCCGAAAATCGCGAAAAATTTTCGGCGCTTCGCGCCAAATTTAAAATTATAATTAAGGTCTATTTCGTCCTAAGCGCGCGGTTTAGACAATCTATTTTTAGTGTTTATACAACCTAAAGCGTATTTTGCATCTATGTCTTCGTTTTACAAAGGCTTTATACAGAAAATGAGATTTGTTCAAGAGGGTGTCCATTCAATTCTTACCGTATTTAAGGCATCTGGGTAGCAAAATTAACAAAATGCACAGCTCTAGTTGTCGTAAAATGTCTTTTTTAATTCATCCTTTGGTCCTCCTTTACGTTTTTAAAATATAGACAAAATCCTGGATACGGGCCTGGGTATAAAACACATTAGTCAATCAAATAACATGGCAGTACCACAAAAACGACCATATCAATCATATTCTTTGAATAACCTACGGTTAGCTGTTCAGGCTTTTAAAGATGATGAAATCAGCATAAGAAAAGCTGCTGAAATTTTCCTATGAATAAAAGCATGTTGCACAATAATGTGAAGGGAAATGCTACCTGAGAGATCTAAAATGCGTTTAAAGAGTTTTTATACTTGTTTAAAATTGAAGTACCTATCAAATGATTTATCCGAATCTGTTCTAACATTGGACACCGAGTAGCTTTTAACAAAATGCCTCTAGTCGCAAGAGTATGCGACCAGAGGCATTCAATTTTCACTAGATTATGTCCGAATAGTCCTACAGGTCTGTGAGATATTAGATCATATCCATATAGTCCTGAGTTACCAGCATTTATCTGAAGTGTGTCCAATGTTAGACCTTTTACCCTATTGCCAGTTGACATACTATGCAGCTTTTAAAGAACGCAATTTATGCAAAGTGCACGACTTTTTAACATACTTTTCAATTTATCTTCACACGTGAGCTGGGCATAAGGGGTGAGAGGGGCTATTACCCCTACCTAACGTTCTTAGAAAATCAGGTACTGTCAGGCCATCGCTAGAAACCCGTAAGTTGACTAAACTTCACTAATGTGGGTCAAGAAAACAAGTTTACTGCACTTAACGTGCTACTGTTATAATTAGAGTCTCTCAAAATTTATATTCTCAGAATGCACATTGACTTTTGGGGACCGCCTTTATGCATGTGTAGGTACAAAGAGATCTTGTGCAAACTAACAATGAGCAAAATTTACTGCCATTCCTACATTTTATTCCTCTGGCTTCCCCTACTTTGCCCATGTATGGTAATCTTCTTATGGCGACATAAGCTTTGTAGCTTTTTGTTGCCATTAAGTTAAGATAGAAGCCAAGACTAGAAGAATTCGCCGTATTGTAATTTTTTTCAAAAATCATCGCACAATTGCATCACGTAACCGCATAGCTTTATTTCAGAAAATTTGACCCAAGGGGGAATTCCCAACCCCCCCCCCCACTTAGCTTTGCCGCTGTCATTATTGTTATTACCCATTATTATTTCATTTGGTCGTACCAGTCATTAATTCTGGTTTGCACTAGTTTGACTTTCATCTTTTTATAATATTTTTCTATTTGGAACAATTTATCTGATTTCATTGTTTCTTCCAATTTGAATCCTACGATTAGTGAGTATTGATTTTTCTATATTTATCATAGGCAGGCATGAAAATTGTCATTTGACTTGCACGTCGCTTTGCTGATATTTATTGTCTTTATCTGTCGTTTTCGCTATTGTTGTATTTGCTTTGTGTTTTCCAGCAATAAGGTATTTTGATTTGATTTTTGATTTAGGTGTAGCATCTATTCACATTTTCGGAAAAAATTATGCATTGATTTTCTACTTTGAGGTTGTGTTCACCGAAGACGACGAAGATGAACGGTACAAATACTGATGCGCTTAAAGCAGATTCTCCCGCAAGCATGGCTGGAGAGTCGCAGGAAAAATTTACATACGACCGAGTACTTAAATAAACTACTATTTTCTTAAACTTATCAGAGTCGAAAACCCTATTATTCAGCAGATTTTCAACTCTAATTCACATGAGAAAAGCTAAGATTTAAAATTGCTACCTATGTACATATATAGTACATACAAGAGAAAGTTATTCGAATAGAACGTTGTTATGCTGATTGACAACAGCTTGGTTTGCCGATCATCAAAGCTTGTATTAACCTCCTAATGCTCTTCAGAATAACCAATAAATCGATCGAAAAATTTATTCTAATCATGTTATTCATTTTTTTCTGCTGCACACTTATATACTCTTTATTTTAGCTTCGATCCGTTTTTGGTTCGTTTCAATCTTTTCAATGTGCAAGCCTTGATTGCTATGTTTTTTCATTGTGTTGCAGAGCGAAATGCTGAAAATATACTTGAATCCTTTGTCCACAATCAGGCCTGCTTACTTATCGGAAGACTTTGACGAGATAGCTTCACAAGACGAGTAATTTTCGTTGCAGTCATATGTCAGTTTCTTAATTGCAATGTATACAAGTTTTAGCTGGAATGAGATATGTTCATACATGTACATAATAAGCATATTAAAGAGACGATTATTGTGGAAACTAGCATTCTTTATGGATTTCTCGAAGATAATACCATTCATATTCTGTTGTATGTTGCACGAGAAAAGACTTCCGATCTGCATGTCGCGAAATTGTTTCTTTGGATCTTACTGAATGAATATACTAACAAGTCGGAAAAAAACCGAAATAGTATTTTTACCTAGATATAAGTGTAGTTAAAACATTCTGTAGTTTTAATGTCCTATGCAAGTGTCCATTAATCACAGTTTTACTTTTTCGCATTCTGATCAAGTATTCTATTCTATTTGATTCAATCCGCCCCTGAGCTAAAAATAGGCACTTTGAAAGGCTTAGAAGCAAGGCTTCAATCAGACATGCGTGTGGTGAAAACACATAGGCGTCGGGATCTGGTCCCCTGATAATCTGAAGACTCCTCAAATCGATAGACTCTAGAATTAAAAATTTTGGTAATATTTTTGGCGATTTTGTAGCATTGGACCCCCCGCCCCTAGAATTTAGTTGCTGCGCGGGCATACTGTTGAGGGGTTACGTGTTCTTAGACATACAAAAGGGAAAATAAGTTTGAATCAAGGCCAAAAATTGAAAAAAACAAAGCTTTTCTACAGAAGTGCTTGTATTTAGGTATAAATGTGGATTAATATAAGTTTTAGCATTTATCCCACCTTAAATGGTCATTTTTAGCCTATTTCGTCACTCTAAAATGAATCTGCAATCTAAATCAGCTATATATGTTTGTAGTGGATACAACATATACAAAACATTTGTCCGTACATAATACATAATTATGTAACGTGCCAGTGGCGGATCTAGGATTTTCCTAAGGGGGGGCGGTACCCCTAAGGGGGGGGGGCGGAACCCTGACTTGGGCGGGAAAATTAGCCATTTCAACCCAAAAATCGCTAAAAATCGCTCAAAAATGCTTAATTTTTCGCACTATTTTGGGCCAATGGGGGGGGGCGGCGGCCCCCCGCCCCCCTAAATCCGCCCCTGTAACGTGCTAGTTTAATTGAATGAAAAGAAAATGTGAGGAATACGTTCATCGTTTGAGAATTATTCACTTGATCAGTAGTCAGTACGTTTTCTTAAAAAATTTTATGTATCAAACTTTATAAATAGGAAATCGGTCCATTTCATTGAAACATTCAACGAATACTGAGGTGGACTTTGTTATATGAGCTCTCAGGAAACTTCCTGTAATGTCTATTTTTTTATTGTCAGTTCAACACTGCTTGATTTTTGTGGAAATTACACAAGGTCATACTGTTTTTTCTTCCTGTTGACCAGTCAATATTGCTTAATTTGAAAATTGAGTGCCCAACCCATTTGTACATATTTTGGGTATTCTCTCACAGGTTAGGACCTAATTTATATACGGAGATGAGATGCGATGCCAAAAGTATTAGCATTGCTGATTTTTTCACCCCAGAAATTTTTTGATCCCCTTCGATTTTTTTCGAATTTTATTATGTTTTTTTGCTCTAGAAAGATAGAGCATCGTCAGAAAGCCAAAAAACGATGTTTTTGATGCATATCCACCATTTTGAGTCAGAAAAGACACATCGAAATTTCACTCCACCGCTCCCAGAATTTCAATGCTGTGCATGACTGTTCGTCAGTGTTTCGATTTGTAGGCAAGGGATTAGAAAATTGTGGAAACCCGATTTATGGATACAAAACTTATGGGCCAGTGAAAAACAGCTGACAGCCTCTTCGTCTGCCAGCGCCACAACCACGTCAGGTGGAACGTCGGCAAGCACCAACAGTGATCATGCAGCAACCCATATTACTTTCCGACCGCCGCGTTACGTGCATAATAGTCAAAGGATGATTGCGGAGAATTCGGCGACCCATAGACGTAATGAATAAAAAAAATTTACAAAAAAACGTTTGAACGTAAACAGAACGTCGCCGAAATATTTTGATTTGTTTTAGGGTCTATGTAACTTTAAACGAACTTAAGTCCACTTCCTGTATTGCACCATGTTTGGAGTTGTGCTATTTTATATTTTAATTAGAATGAGCGTGATTGGATCGGCTTGTCTAATTTCCTTGTAATGCTAGGGTTTTTTCTCTAATTTGATTTTTAAATAAATTAATTAGAATAGCTGAAATAATAATTATACGTAATCAAATTAGATTATAAATATGTGACCCACAAGGTCACGCTATAACATACGATATATTTGAGTGTACACCTAAGGCTATACACGGCTTTTTCGCTTAGTGAAAATGAAATACCAAGCGTAAAAATGAAAAATTACTGAAAATCCGTGTTTAAAATACAATTTCAGCTCTCCGAAGCCCTTTTCACCACAAAATTCTTAAAATTTTCGGAACTTCGTGCCAATGTTACAGGACCGTATCCAGGATCCGGCCAAGGAGGGCGGACCCAACATAAGTTGGTCTATATCTCGGGAAATTCGTCGGTATAGCTCGCAAAAACCGCATTTTCGACGTTTCTCGACATGCTCTATCTATTGAGTAGGGATCGGCGGCCGAGGGAACTTTGAAATCCTTGCCTCGCTGAGGCCGAGGGACCGAGGGACCGAGGATTTGTTATAGATATAATATGAGTATATGAGTGCAAACAATATATGTATAGGACATATATGCTCCATGTGATGTGGGTACAGTAGCAATAGGATTGATTAGTGTAATATAGTTCGAAGCTAACAAGCTATTCAAATTTTGAAAAATGAGCTTGCTAGGCGAGAGTTGTAAACAAAGAGAAACTTAAAGTTTAAAACATACCATTAAATTATGAAGAGAATTATAAAAGATTTTAAACTATAAGAATTTTTTTAAATTAAATTTGTTGTAATTTACTTAAATCCCACCTCTTTCATTTTCTTATAGTTTAAAATCTTTTATAATTCTCTTCATAATTTTATCGTATGTTTTAAACTTTAAGTTTCTCTTTGTTTACAACTCTCGCTTAGCAAGCTCATTTTTCAAAACCCTTACTTAGTGAACAGTCGCTTCTACTATTCAAATTTTATTCAAAGGTAGGTGTGCAAATAACAGGCACAGTAGTGACAAATTGCTAATCGTCTTGATCATTCAGCTCGTTTTCGCTATCATTATTGTGTGTTCTACATATCTTTATAGTGGCAGAAATTGCATTCCAAAAGGGAACATGTCAAATTTTTCGGCGCTTTGCGCCGTTTTAAGGCGATTCTTAGTGATTTTTGCCCTTAGAGACCCAGAAATTAGCTGAAATACACTGCGTAAAGTCGAACAACTCTGTTTTTACCACTCTGAAATCGCTACTGTACCATATTATACTAGCCAAAAATTTGTGTGTACAAAATGTACAAAGATTTTTGGGAAGACAAAAACTGAAGAAGGTGTTAAATTCCCAAAAATTTACGGCGCTCCGCGCCGAAATGAGTAATTGTTTGTCATATATATCTTTAAAATGGCAGAATTTGCATTTAGAATAGAAAAATGTCAAATTCAAATTTTTCGGCGCTTCGCGCCGTTTGGAGACAATTTTTAGTAATTTTGGCGTCAGAAAGAGTGTTTTTTTGTACTAGGTTCGTTTGTACATGTCACGGAAATTGCAAACGCAGCGCCGCTGTGATTTACTACGATTGACCAACTACAGTAGAACGTAAGCGCTTTTACCGTAGCCACGCGTGTTCGGCCATAGAAAGATTGTGTTCGGCGTTAGTAGATCGCAGCTAGCATATTGCGTTATTTGTCACACAAGCGGTAAAAAAGAATTTCTCAATCTGCTTTGATTTTTTGCATGCGTGCGTCTCAAAAGTGCGTGCATGCTGCAGGTCCAGTCCGAGAAAAAAGATAAAAATAGATTGGAATTTTCGTGCATATCATTATAATTCTCATTTTCTTCATTGGAATCTCATCTAACAGATAATGGGCATAAAAATGGAAGAAAATAATATTTCCTGTGTGCGATCAATTGAATATTGCTCTGCCGCAGAAGAGCATTTTAAAATTTATTTCAGACTGAGAACGTTCAGCGTTTTAAAACAAATTCATCGTTAATGAAGAGCTAAAGATTTAAAAATCATATAGACCCAGGGAACGCGAGCGAAATCTTTTTGAGCTTGTGTATTAAAATATCAGGAGGTAAAAATTTGTTGTTGTTTTCAAGCATTGCCTTTATTACATTTTTCAGGCGTATGTCCGCTGAATAGAATAAATACAAAATGGTAGATACGCATATATAAGAACTTTAATTGAACAAGAAAAATTGCGAAGAAAGCTGGCTGGTCAGAATAAAATTTGCGCGAAATAATAGGACGAGCAACATTCTTTGAACTATATGCTTGCCTGAGGAGACAGACACTATGTGATGTATTACACTTCTGAACTGAATATATTATTGATGTACATATCATAAATAAATGAAAAAAGCGAAGATACAAAATATTTTTGAAAGCGGATAATGAGGAACTTTTCATCAATTTTGTAGTTTAAAGGCATAATGATATTTATTAATTAGGTCATTTTATGTAACAAAAATTTTAAATATGCAGCACCTAAATTCTAGGAGGTCAGAATAAGGTAAATCGCCAAAAATATAACTAAAAATAGAATTCTGGGGTCTTCAGTAATTTGGAGGGGTATGTATTTCAACTTCTGGGGCCACAGCCCCCCATGGCCATTTGTGACCAGAAGGAAGGAGCATCAACAGTGTTTTTAATACAATATTATTTAGGTTTCAACCCTCCAGAATCCCCATACTGTGCTGGTATGACATTTGATTAATTTTTATTATTGTTTTCAGAACTATAAAGGAATCGAATAAAGATTTATCATTAATTAATTGATTCATTCATTTTAAAATTAATTTTAAATATCAATTTTCAAATTCCTGTCTAGTCGTATTCCATGTCAGTTCCCTCTAATATTACTAATTGTATCATTATGTAAATATTAATATAGAATTATGTAATGAAAGTATAATTATTTTATCCAATCACTTCAGACGCTTATTAAGTTCAATTTTTTCAACAAAATAGATTTTCGTTCTTCCATGCCTGTGTCAAAAGAACGGCCAGCTTGGCTATTTTTATCTTTCCGATTTACGCTGGCGTGCTCGTATTACTCTCTAATTGGCTAAAGAAAAAGACACGCAGCATACCGTATGTTTGTATTAATACGCATTAAGAAAGTCATCTCATTCTACTATCCGCGATCTACTAAGGATGGTGTACAATTAATTTGCAAAAGTATTTGTCATCTGTATTTCACTATTTTGTTAAATTTTCTATCTAGCTTAGACCTTACAGTCACTATTCATTCTCTCTTCCCAATTTCGCAATATAATGGTGAAAGATATGGTTTGAAGAAGAATGAAAATACCTTTTTAAAAACCTTCTTGTCCAAAAGATAAGAGCAATTTGCTTTGATTTTATTTTTAATTTTGATTTAGTCAAAAAGATGCGCTTTTTTAAATCATATAAATAATGGCAAAAGAAATTTTTGGGCCTATATGATTTTTGAATCTTTTGCTCTTCATTGGCTATGAATTTGTTTTAAAACGCAGAACGCTCTCAGCCTGAAATTAATTTTAAAATGCTCTTTTGCTGCAGAGCAATATGCAATTGATCGCACACAGGAAATACTATTTTCTTTCATTTTTACGCCCAATATCTCTTAGGTAAGATTCCAATGGAGGAAACGAGAATTATAATGATATGCACGAAAATTCCAATCTATTTTTACTTTTTTCTCGGACTAAACCTGCAGCATGCACGCACTTTTGAGACGCACGCATGTAAAAAATCAAAGCAGATTGAGAATTTTTTCCCGTTTGTGTGACAAATAACGCAATATGCTAGCTGCATTCTACTAACGCCGAACGCAATCTTTCTATGGCCGAACACGCGTGGCTACGGTAAAAGCGCTTACGTTCTACTGTAGTTTGTCAATCGTAGTAGATCACAGCGGCGCTGCGTTTGCAATTTCCGTGACAAGAACTGTATACAAAGATGGTCCCCAAAAGTCTGTACATTATGTACATTCAAATTTTTGTGTACTATAATATAGTACAGTAGCGATTTTAGTGTGGTAAAACAGGGTTTTCGATCTTTGGTAGTGTGTTTTAGCTAATTTCTGGGTTTCTGACGTCAAAAATTACTACAAATTGTGTCAAAAGGGAGCGAAGCGCCGAAAAATTCGTCATTTTTCCTTTTGAAATTCAATTTCTGCCATTGTAAAGACATGTAGAACATACAATTACTCATTTCGGCGCGAAGCGCCGAAATATTTGCGAATTTGTGACCTTTTGCAATTTCTATCTTCCCGAAAAGTTTTATACATGTACAAAGACGGTCCCAAAAAGTTTTTGTACATTGGGAAATATCTTTTCCGAGTACAAAAAAAGCACTGGTCAGAAACCCAGAAATTAGCTAAAATACACTACCAAAGATCGAAAACCCTGTTTTACTCACTAAAATCGCTGCTTTACTATACTGTAGTACACAAAAATTTGCATGTACAAAATTGTACAAAGACTTTTGGGGATCATCTTTGTACATGTAAAAACGGACCTTGTACAAAAATACACTGCTTTGTATTGAATTTACTTTTGCGATCATGTCAATAACGACACGTTGGCTTTCTAAACTATTTGTCACGATCAGGTGGAGGGCATGCAAGAAGCAGCCGACACATTTGAATTTGCCAATTTCCATCGCTCTAACAACATCAGCCCCGTTATCACGAATGACGAGGTGCACTTTGCTAAGTAAATTGAAGTCTAACCCTTTTTAAGGCAGAAGCCAAATTTTCGCCACTATGATTCTGTGAGAATGGTAAGCATTCAACATCTGCCGCCTTACGTTCCCACGTTTCTTTATCAAGAAAATGAATCGTAACCGCCGCATAAGCATCCGTGGCTGCAAAGCTCCACATATCCGTTGTTATCGAACAAAACTATAAACGTTGCTGTATTTGTGCTATTTCGGTATATTTCAAAAAATGCAAAATTTAAAAAACCCTCGGTCCTCGGCCATTTTTCACCTTACCCTCGCCCGAGCCGAGGTATCTCAAAAAAAATCGAGAGTTACCGAGGCCGAGGCCTCGTCCGATCCCTACCATTGAGATAATAAAATTCGAACCATTTCGAAAAAAAATTTCATACTCAAAACTCAAAAGGCTATTTTGCGACAAAGACTTGCGATTTTTCCATGTTTCCGTGCGCTCGCCCCCACCCCTGCCTGCCCCCCTAAATACGGCCCTGATCCTTCATGTTTCTTCTCAAAGTATAACTGCAAAAGTGTTATATAAACGTATGCGCATGTTTAAGAGTTTATATGGAGAGAAATGCATCTTGTAGCGAACAATCTATGTTGTGCAAAACGTGCAAATGACCCGACACTTACCTTTGCGCGCATGCGAATGGGGGTCGTGTGAAAAAGACCCGAGGGTGCCGTTTAAATGAAGCAAACTTTGTTTAATACTCACCAATGAGATAACAGGTTTTCGATGAAAAAAATTAGTAGTCGTGCCGTGCGCGTACAAATTTTTTACCCCTTCTACTTATAATTCGCGATTTTTCCAAAAAATTTCGACAAATTTATAGGAACGGTACTTTTTTAATCGTTTTTAGTAATCTGCTTGCACAAGAATGTCAAATTTTCGGCACTTTGCCCCATTAACTCATTTTTTGGCTATAATTTGTCCAATTTATTCGAATTTTCCCTAAATTTATTTTTGAAATTTCAAGTTTTTACATTTCTAGAAAGATAGAGCATCGTCAGAAACGTCAACAAACGATGTTTTTGACCAGGGGCGTAACCAGCCGGGGGCGGCGAAGGGAGGGGCCTGACCTTAAATAAAAAAAAATTATTTTTAAAGGGTCCCTCATAAAAAAAATTTAAAATTTTTGAAGTCTACCTACCAAAAAGGCATTTAAAACGTTTTTAGTACACTTATGAGCTATTTATCTCCAAAATTTTTTGTTGCTTCGCGCCGGATTTCTTATTGTAAAGTATATTTTCTAGCTTAGAAGCCCAGACTTTACTTTAAAATGGCAAATATTTCAAATTTTTCGGCGCTAAATTAGTTTTCTTTGGAAAACCTCTAAATTAAATGCGAATTTGAAAGCTTTCGAGACTCCAGCTTTAACTTGATATTGAGAAACTAGTCATACTGATAGATTAAACGATAGATTTTTTATATCAAAGTTTAAAGTCAAGAAGAAATGTCCCAATTTTTTAAAATTTTTTCTCCATCATGGTATAGATCTCATCAAATTTGTTTAAACATGCATTTCCCTAAAGGCGGGCTGAAATGCTCCGATTCTGATCGGGACTCGGGCGGCATCGTTCTTTGTCCCCAGCGTCGCAGTTTCGTCGGCGGCTGTCACGCGCCTGTTTCCGCCGCCGGTGCGGCGACTAAGGCGGCCGATTCGACGCCGACCGCGCCGGTGGCTGCCGTCGGCGGCGGCGACGCGTCGGCGACTTTGCCGCCAACGACTTCCCAGCGACGTCCGGCGGCGACGTCGTCGGGCGCCACCTATTACGGCAAGGCGGCCGCTGGTGGATCCAACGATAATTGGCGGGACAAAAACGCGCGTTACGCCTCGATGGTGGGTCTGGGAATAAGAATAAAGATAATAAAATTCAAAAAATAATGAATTAATAAAAAATATTTGAAAAATAAACAAAATATAAAAAAAGATTTCTGAAAAAAATAAAAATATAAAAATCCGTAAATAAACTGACTCTTGCTTGCACCGTAAAACAGCGCACATGATGGTTGGGTGGATGTTTAGACCATCTGAATCTAAAAATGGGTTTTTTGGGAAAATGTGGCATAAATATGGCTAAACATGGATGAGAATCCGAAAGTTTCTTCAAAAGTGCTTTAAATTCATCAGAAACTATGGATTGACGTATTTTTCGCGCCATTTTATCATTTATGCCACTTTTTGAGGTCATTTTGGCCTGAAGAATCTCAGTGAGATTGGTCGTGATGACATTTATATATCGTCCGAGATTAATATGTACTTTAAATAATTTGTCATATTATCTGTTACGCTATTTTCTACAGTATGATTCGCGTCGTCGCTGGACAGGAGCCAATAACTCATCATCGATTGGAGATCGTTCATCGTCAAGCGGTGTAGGATCTGCGTCTTCATATCACGATAACTATAACAATTCTCAGAATAGGCCTCAATATCGTGGTATGCTTATTATCTTCCATATATGCAAACATGTAACGGAGGATGGAATGAGATCCCTACTCAAATTTGGTTGTTCCCCATTCTCCCCCAGAGCTAGCTAGGAAATTTTCGACCCCCTCTGATTTTTATAGAAGAAATTGAATAGTTTGGCTGTTTTTTGAGAGTATGTATTTTGGTTGTTTTCGGCTTAAAATTGGAGGTCATTAACGCTCCCTGTCCTCACTAAAAATTGCCGGACACCCACCCGAAATTTCCAGCCGTTACGTGTATGCATATATGCAGGCCCGTATCCAGGATTTTATTTCGGGGGGCCGAAAATTTTTGAGACCAGATATCTCGAGAACCATTAGGAGATAGGCGAAAAGAAAGACAGTTTTGAGCGTATCTCGGCGAGCTCTATACAACGGTGAAGAAAAATTTCGACTAAAAAAATTAAAAAATTTTAACTTTATTTCATTTTGATATACAGCAAATTTATCATTTAAGCTGATTTCTCATCACCTAATCGGCGAATTATTTCTTATCTCTTGCCTTTGTACTTAATCATTGTGCTTTACAGAGAAAAACAATACGGATAATTAATAATTCGGCGCGAAGCGCGAAAAAATTGACATGTTCTGCATATCAACCTCACATTGGAGCGGTTCTGAGAGGACTAGAAGACACAAAAACATATACATATAAACAATAGATACGGCGCGAAGCGCCGGAAAAATTTCATGTTTCCCATGTCATAACTCAAATTTGAGCGGTTTTGAGTGAGCTAGAAGGCAAAAACTATAACTAAACAATGAATCCGGCGCACAGCACTAGAAAAAAATTGACATGCTCTCTATATCTAACTCTAATTTGAGCGATTTTTAGCGGTTCAGAAGACAAAACTATACGTAAACAATAAATCCGGCGCGAATCGCCGGAAAATTTTGAGTTTACTAGCTCAAAAGTACGCTAAAAACCTGTTTAGGCGCTGTTTCAGACGCACTTCGCCAATTTTTCATTTTTCCCTTCGGGGGACCCTTGAGAGAAACAAAAATTTTTCCCCATGCCCCCTTGGATACAGGCCTGTACCCATGTCATAACTCAAATTTGAGCTGTTTTGAGTGAGCTAGAAGGCAAAAACTATAGCTAAACAATGAATCCGGCGCAAAGCGTTAGATAAAAATTGACATACTTTCTATGTCTAACTCAAATTCGAGCGATTTTCAGCGGTTTAGAAGACAAAACCTTACATAAACAATAAATCCGGCGCGAAGCGCCGAAAAATTTTGTGTTTTCTAGCTCAAAAGTACGCTAAAAACCTGTTTTGGTGGTGTTTCAGACCAACTTCGCCGATTTTTCATTTTTCCCTTTGGGGGACCCTTGGGAAAAACAAAAATTTTTCCCATTTCGGGGGGGGGGCAGGCCCCCCCCCGCCCCCTGGATACGGGCCTGCATATATGTATAGTGTTGTACTTTTCTGTTTTTATCGTCTGTGATCAGGCAAATACTTTTTGTCCGTTTTGTGTTAGTTCTAATCCAAGATATTCGTAAAGTTAAATTTTTGCTGAAAAAATGCCTTCATTAAGCCTGACTGAGTGTACGTCAATTGGGCCATTCCATGTCAAGTGTATCAGTGTTCCCCACTCCACCACCTCCAATTTTGCTGAAAATTTTTATGGATCTACATATATGTATCATTGAAAAGAAGTTCTGCGAAATTTTAGATTCAGGCCGCAAATATCTGGGTCATAGCAGCTTTTTCCGTGGAGGTCCCACACACCCCATGACTTCGGCCGGGACGATCTTGCAAAGTTTAACATCTTCTAACCCTTTATCCAGATTAGCTATGACGCTGAAATTTGACACGCTAGATCAGCTTTTGCTGGAGTTTAGACTTAATCTCTCTCTCGAGGACTTATACATATATTATATTATATGAATAATCAATCAATAAGATAAAGTTACGGAATAGCTTCTTTTATATGTATTAGCGTATTCTTACATGTAACATGGAAGGGGATGGGGAATCCCCCTACTCTAAATTCGGACGCCCCCTGTCCCCCACCCAAGGCCAGAAAATTTTTGACCCCCCTATTTTTGGAATAAATCGAATTTTTTGGCTGTTTTCGAGGCGTTTTTGGCCGTTTTTGACCAGAAATTGGAGGTCATATACCCCATTCCCCCTAGAAGTGGCCGAGACCCCCCAAATGTTGAGCCGTTACATGCTCGAGCGTACTGATCATTCACCATGCACGGGTGCACATGGTCAGGGTGGTCAGGAATTTACATTATCTCAAGGGGTTTGGGGGGTTCAACCCCGCAAGAAATGTTTTCATCGTCTCCTCTCCCTCCCAAAAGTTTTTTCAACCCCCCCCCCTCCCCTAGAGTTCACGATTTTCCAAAAATTTGCATAAAATTCGTAGAAAAGGTGCTGTTTTAAGCGTTTTTTGCTATCTCTTTGCTAGAAGTCAGATTTTTTGGCGCTTCGCTCCATTTATTTATTTTTTGACTATGTGTTGTTCGATTAAATCGAATTTTACTAATATTCTTTCGGAATTTTCTATGTTTTCACGCTCAGAAAAAATTGAGCATCGATAGAAGCGCCGAAAAACGATGTTTTTGACGGCTTTGAGCTCGAAAGAAATGGCACTTTAAAATTTGACCCCTCCCGTAGAATCCCCATGCTGTGCATGTCTAGTCAGGGATGGGTGAGATTTGGAATCTGCGGTCAGTGAGGGTTCAAAATCGGGTAACTTTAGTTGACAATGTAATACACACATAATGTACCCTTTTTTATTGAAGATTCGTTTCGATTTCATTTTAAAGAATTATTACGAATTTCTGCTCTGAAGATTAATAAGTTTTTTGAAACTTTGACCGAACGAAAGTGGATTTGCAGGTGGCCACCGCGTCGGTCGATTCGATGGCAAAAGTTGCTCCGATAACTCAACGCAAAATTTACCAGAATGGGCCACAGACGGCCCATTGGATGTTCAAGAAACGATCGAATTGCGCGGCTTCGACGACGACGTCGACGCCAACGTCACTGGCGTCGACGAAAGCTGGTTTGGCGACTCGATTGAAGCCACGGACGAATGGCAAGCGACTAAGCGTCCGGATTCGATTGCTTCTGTATGCTGTTTTTCTAATTCTATACGTTTTTCATTATCTAATTTATACAATTCAATTCTGTTATATTTATGTAGTTATCAGAAGATTTAAGTATGTATTCAGGCACGTATCTCGGGGGAGGGGGTTCGGATCCCCAAAATTAAGAAAAATCGGAAAAATATAACTTTTTAAACGTTATTTTGTGCTATTTTTGCCTTTTTGGGCTTAGTTAGTCCCCCCAAAGGTGTTGGTCTCCCCAAAATAGGACGGCCAGCTACGTGCCTGTATGTATTACATTTACGAATTCTGAATAATAACTAAAATACTCGTATTTACTTAAGCATTTGTCAGAAGAATTGCGTACGTAAGCTACACTGTTCTTTCACTAACCTTCTTTACACGTATACATATGCAAAGATCCGCAAAAAAACCACTTTACATGGTGCATGCATACGCAAGATGCATGTATGACGTTTATGTGTGCAGCTCGTAAATTTCTTTATTATAGAAGTTATGTAAACGTAGGTATGCGATGTGTTTGCATAAGTATGGGTGTCTATTTTTCATAAATGTTTTTATTTGAATGCATATTGTGATTGAAAATGCAGTGTGCATCCCGTTTCATTTATGAAAAAATTACGTCGTCCTATAAATTGAGTAAATTGTAGAGTTTTTGAATTTTTAGTTGTACGTATTTATAAGTGTACTTATATATGTATATACATGTACATATCACGGTTTTTTTAGCACCACGATAATGAAAGTTGCCCCGTGCTAATAAAAATTTTGGCCGTTAGCACGACGTGCTAAGGGATATGAAGACGTTTTTGAAAAAGTGTAGTAATTTTAACGCTTTTTGACGTATTTTTTGGCACAAATTTTAAAAAATTTCCGGCGCTTCTCGTTGATTGTCATACTTACTGTTTATTCAGCCACAAGCGCGCGGTTTAAACACTGCACTATCAATCTACGTACAATATAAAAGATTTAGCATAAATGTCGCTTATTTGTTTACCGATTTCTAACATATGATAATTATTTTGTAACAACGTTTTGAAGTCAAAATTAGCTTTTTTACATATGTCCATTTTATCATCGAATTCATAAGCGCAGTGACGTCTCTTTTTATATTAAATTAGTATTTGGCAATTGCATTATCATTCGGATGTTTACTGAACATTAGAAAGT
This sequence comes from Mermis nigrescens, assembly GCA_036768485.1. Taxonomy (NCBI): domain Eukaryota; kingdom Metazoa; phylum Nematoda; class Enoplea; order Mermithida; family Mermithidae; genus Mermis; species Mermis nigrescens. The sequence goes on along the minus strand of JAVLUZ010000341.1, from coordinate 3,810,064 downwards.
CAATAGTTGTGATTTACATAGCATCATAGCATGAATTTTTTGATTTATTCAAATCTAGAACAAACATTGATCAAGAAAAAACATTGATTTTCAGAATATCATGCTTGCTTAAACAATTAAGTTAAGAAACAATAGGACATGCATTACTGACACTATTTAGGTATTATGCAGGTAAAAAATTGGCGTTCTAAATTGGCGTTCTAACGCAACCTATCCCGCCATGCTAATGAGAAAAATTTTCATTAGCACTGGTGCTGATTGGGGTCGTGTCAAAAAAACGCTGGTACATCTGGTTATGTGTACGTTGATATAATTCATGAACATATGCTGATTGCATGTTCAGACAACAGAGGTGTGATAAATTATCAAATAAATCTTATCCAATGCGTAAAATCTGAGAATACGAAAGGATGAAGACAAAACACGCTATTTTTATAGCGTTCTGCGCAAAGCTGCGAGGCTTTGTCAAATTTTAGCCAAAAGTTGCGTTAAAATCTTAAAAGTACGAAATATTTGCCCTAAAATGCCTTTGTGTGCTGAACAAAGATACTTAGTTAGCTCGGAAATTTCTGTTTGAGGCTCGAAATTGTTGTTCCGTTTAAGGAGCACGGATGAAAAATGTACAAATGGCAACATTTTTAGTTGAAATTTAAAATTAGCATTTTATCATATCTAGAAGGAATGTTTAAGGAAAATCTGGATGCTTTGGCATCAAATTTTACTGATTCGAGCGATCGGCCTTCATTTTAGCTCATCAATATCCTCATAATATGGAATTTCTTGATATGCATCTTTTTACTTTTCACTTGTGTTACTAATGCACTATTGACTACACGGAATGCGCTATTCGTGGATAATTTGATTGTTCATTTTTGAAATAAGGAAAATTTTTTTGTGATTTCTGTTTTTATTTAAAAAAATTCTTTTAACCTATTAAATTAAGAAACGCGAATCATTTGAAAAACACGAGCCACTTGAAAAGCGTCAACTGATTAGCGATCAAGTGGATGGGGGAAAGGTTCCAAGAGAATCTAATGCTCAGGTAAATAAAGCTCATTAATATTCTGGTTTTCTCTAGCGAATATCAAAGTTTATTGACCTGAAAAAATTGTCAAACATGTCGATAGCATTGGCGGTGGGGAGCGGTCGCTACTTACCGAAAAAAATTTAAAGGTAATTCAGGGTGCAGAAACATTAAAAATTTTGCTCTATACTTACAAGAATTTCAGATTTTTTTCCAGTAGTGACGAAGAATCACAGCAGTTGGAATCAAAAATGTGGAGGAGAGCTGAAATCCTTTATTCATATACGTGAATCGCGCGAAATTCAAATTCGGCTTGTGGAAGGATCTGAATCCCCGACCCCCACCCAAAAATACGAAAAACCCACCCCCAGAATCGGGAAGACTCCCAGAATTGATTTTTTGGTCTTTTTTGTTCGAGATTTTGAACTATCAGACCCGGAGAACTTGTTTGCTAATCACGTATGGCCCGATCCCTGAATTAAATTCCAAATACGGCTTAAAATTAGGGCGCGGTACATAAATGTGTATAAAAGTGAAATTAGGGAAGTTCCATAATAAGTTTGGCCGCCAGTTCCATGAAATTTCCGTATTGTGTATGCTTGTTTCGCTTCTGTTTTGATTTTTAAGTTTATTTTTACCTGTTATTTTTTTCTCGCTTCAAATTAGAGGCTAATGACTATTTTGAATATTTAATTAAAAATGTAAGGCATTTCATACTTTCAGTGCTTATTTAAAAACGGCATTAAGTACATAGTCGTAGACTGAAAGTTAGGGAGTCCGCTAAACTTTGAGACTGTTGTCCGGCTCCTCGAATTTAATCGAAATTATGAGCGCCTACATAATTGCACACTCAGCGTGGGAATTCCAGGAGTTAAACTAAAAATAAATTTGTTCTAAGGTGCCGTTTTGAACCACAAAAAGGTGTGTACGCGTCAAAGACATCATTTTTGCGATTTCTGACTATGCTCTATCGTTTTAGAACGCAAATTATAGTCGTAACTCATTAATAAACACTCGGGTAGTGGACACTTCCGTTTAATAAACACCCTTTCCTTCCACGTTTTTTGTATTCGGCAAAGATTTTTCCCGATGTACAAAGACTTTCCGGGACCGTCTTTGTACATGTACAAAGATTTTTGGGAAGACAAAAATAGCAAAAAAAGGTCTGAAATTCGCAGGAATTTTTGGCGCTTCGCGCCGAAATGAGCAATTGTATGTTCTGTATATCATTATAATCGCAGACATTGTATTTGGAAAGGAAAATTTTCGAATTTTTCGGCGCTTGGCGCCGTTTTAAGACGATTCTTTGTGATTTCTGCCTCTCAGAAACCCAGAAATTAGCTAAAATACACTACCAAAGGTCGAACAAGTCTGTTTTAATCACAATAAAATCGCTACCGTACCATATTATAGCACTCTAAAATTTTTGTGTAGAAAATGCACAAAGACTATTAAGGACCATCTTTGTACTTGTACAAACAAACCTTGTACAGAAGAACACTGTTTCCTTCGCTCCCTATCAAACTGTCATGCTTTATCACAGTCGGAAACCCACTTAATAAGCATTTGTTTAACGGATAATAAACACGGCTTGATAATCCGTGGCTATAAGACAACGTGCTAATGACCTCGGTTAGTGAACACTTGCCCAGAATACGTGACTAAGCGAGACTGTAAAGCCATTTTTTGTCAACTAAACCCGGTTAGTAAACATATCTTTTTGGATATTAAACTCATCCTATGCACAGTGAGGGCTGAAATCATTAATATTTAGATGGATAAATTATTGTTCAACCATAGTACTTCTGAATATAATACCGCTATGTGACATGTAGAAGTAAATAACTATCAACTCGATTAGTGAGCACATTCGGTTAGTAAACACGGAGTCCCTTGATCCCTTTAGGGTGTTTATTGAACAGGGTTTGACTGTATTAAGAAAATTAATAATAAAAATGAATTATAAAATTGAATTCTTTCATTCACTATACGTTTTTAATGTGATCTCTGTTACAGCCTAAAGTCTAATGCTAGTCATCTGCTTTTATTTTATCGTACAAGTTTTATTTAGAACGGCTTAATCACTTTTGACAAGCCCATCAATGATGCTAAACCCGCCTCGAGCCGATTTAGCAAATTCTTTCCTCAAGGTACTGCACGCGTTTTAAAAACTCATTATTTAGAATACTGTAGCTTATTTATTTCAACATGACGGAGCTCGTTAAAATCGTAGATTGCATTTTGCGAAGCATTACTTTACAGATATTTTTATCTGGTCAATTATTTTAATTTTTCTGAAGAATCAAATCTATAGTACTTAATTTCGGTTTCCGAACATGTTGATGCAATCATCATGCCATCGATTACAAATTTAAATGCAAAACTACATAAATGCAAAAATAGAGTAGGAAGGGCGCTAATATGCCTTTCTGGTCAGTTTCATGGACTCATTGTTTTTTCTTGCTTCGGTGGTTCCACTGCAAATCAGTGCCAGCGGAATTTATTTTTGACATTTTTACATTTAAATTTTTTGGTTGCACAATGTGCATGCAATAGTATATAAAATGATCATATCTACGTATGTAAGCGTAGGTGAGGCAGTGTAACGAATTCATCAGCTTAATTCTATTTAAATTGATTAATTTTATAAAATTTACTCATTATTTTTAAATTTTTTTCTGTTCATTGCAGAACAAAAGATTTCCATGTCACGAGAAGGAATCAGATCGGAAAATTTCAGTGCCGAAAATAAAAGTGAAATGAAAGCAGCCGGTAAAATCATTCCGGAGCAGCGCATTTCAGCGTCTGCTCTTCTAGCCGACACTTCTAATGTACAATCCCTATTTTCTACTGATCTTCAAGTATGTATTAATTGCATTGCATTTAGATCATTTTTCAAGCCGTAAACTCGAAGAGATTTGAATTCGCTTTACACTTACTTGGTTTGCTCTCAGACTTCAAAATAAGACTTAAACAAGACCTTTAGGATGCTGCCGAGCTGTTCTATAAATGGAGGCTTGTGTGCCTTAAAATGTTTTATGTTTGTTCATGCTTTAAATGATGTGGAATACTTAAACAGTGAGAAATATGTTCTCTCAAAAAAATAAATGTCTATGTACCTTTAAAGATATTTTCCTCAACCGGAATATCCTACTACAAGCTAATCCGTACATTGCTTTTCCGGCTTACTTTGCCCGTTTGTGCTGTTTTTGTTCTTAAAACTACTTAATACCATTTTTCGCATTACATCGGTATACCACTTTGCTGTATTGTGTGCCTGTTTCGTAAAGTAACCAAATACAACTTTTGAACTGTCCAACTGAAGCTTCAGTTGAAAGCATTTTTAATTTTAAGCAAGATTATTCATACACAGCTTGCTATCATGCAAACTTTTATTAATACGCATCGCATGCGCGTTCTTTGCTGTGTTGAAACATATGCCGACGTCATATGATATGACTTAGCCTTGCAATTTGTAGCAGATTTAAGGATGTTACGTCTTCAGATTTCGTGGCAAGAACTGTGTTCACAATGGTCCGGGGAGAGAATAAATGTTACTAAGGACAGAACCCTGTACTAGAAGCGTAATGAAGCCTGAAATGATCTCGAAAAAATCGTGTTTTTGTCCAGATGGCACTATAATTGGCTTAATTAAGTGTTTATACGAGCATACGATTTCATATGTTTTATGCGGAAATTTCGATAAGTCAGTAACATCTAAATCTTGCCGTACATTTTCATGAGATTCTTCTTCATCTATCTAGGCCCACAACACCACCACATGCTTTTCTGATTGTGAATGACCTATAATGATATACGCAGGGCCGTACTTAGGGGGAGCGCGTGGTCGTAAAAGAAATTTTGGCAAGTAAGATAATGCATGGAAGGATAAAAAATTACATCAGTATGCCAGAAGTATTTAGAGTAAAGTATTTTGAAGTATTGTATTTTATTCAGAAGTATTTTCAATAGTTTTGCCTCAGACGCGACCAAAAAATGACTTGTTTACAGCCTATTTAGAGGAGAGAAAATTTTTTGAAAACTTGGAATTTCACGAGCTTAACGAATAGAGCATGTTGAAAAACGTCGGAAAATGCAGTTTTTACACGCTATCCCTCTGACTTTTCCGGGATGTAAACCAATTTTCTTTGGGCTCGCCCCCTCCCCTTGCTCGGATTCTGGATACGGACCTGGATATATGTATATTCGCTTCGTGTTCTGTGTACTATGACTGATGCAAGCTATGGTGCGCGGACATGTAACTAGTCATTTGGGTGGGGGAGCAGACGTACAGCGTGGGGATTCTGCAGGGGTGAAATTTGAAATATTTCGTTCTGGAACAAATTGATAGCGAAAAAACGCGTAAAATAGCACCTCCCCTACAATTTTTTTTGGATATTTTTGAAAATCTTGATTTTGGGAGGGGGCGGTGGAAAAATATTTGGGAATCCGTTCCCGAACCCCCAGCCCGAAAAGACCAATTATGATAGGGATAGTCTGTTAATTTTAGGGGGTAAATGACTTTCAATTTTTGACCAAAAATTGCAAAAAAAACACTTATATATGTAAGCAGGGTCAAGAAATGCATGTTTTTGCCCGAAATCGGAGGTCAACAATACCTGACTTTTTGGAAGTATTTGGGGATACAACCGATTTTGGATGGGGTTCTCCCCATCTCCCTGCTACATGTATGATGGTGCTAGCTATCTAGGCTCAACAATAGAGTGATTTTAAATTGAAAGCACAATTAAGTGGGCGGAATGACCGAGCGAATGTGCATAATCATGAATCTCCGAATCCTAAAATATTACACGGGGCGATGAATTTGGCGGATTTGGAGGCGATATTGTGTCAAAAGGCTAAACCTTCCCCATCTTGTGATGAGAAAAAGTCGGTGAGCGGCTCTGGTTCCGGTGCCACCCTGACTCCTAATCAATCCAGCACCGGCTTGTCTGGAAAACAATCTTTGCTACAGGTATTTTTCCGTTTTTATTTGTTTTTTTACGGTGAAATACTTTCCATCCCGTATTCATGTATATTTTTATATCATATCTTTATACATTCTTTTGTTACGTTTTACACTTTCTTTTTATTCCATTTTAGTTTTGTGTTCCAAGAATGGTAATCTTTTTATATTTTGTGAGATACTACTGTTCATTTTTCGAAAATTTTTTCATCTTCAAGGTTTTGCAAACGGACCGCGATTTTTTCGGGGTTGAAAACTTATGCCAAATAGAACACCGCTTCAAAAAATTGGTTTTTCCCGTTATACATATATCCTTCATATTCTATCGACTTAGCGAAAAAATGATCTGCTGAATACGTTTAAACGTGTATTCTATATGTTGCAGCTTTGTATTGATAGTATTTACATCATAAATATGTAATACTGAAAAAATTTTACGGAAATTCTTGATTTAATGTTTTGTCCTTAATTTATGTACGTATGTATCTGCTTACTTAAAATGATGGTCTTGCGAAATGCTAAATAACGTCAATGCTATTCAATTTCATTTTAGAATGCGTAAAATTACAATTTCTTTATCAATTGGATTACAGTTGCACGTTTGTTCAGATTATTCATAGTACATATGTTATCTGATACACAAACGAGTTCCGAAAAATTATTTATTAAGACAATGATAGATGAAAGATTGTAATTAATTGAATAACTGCCCTACCATAATTGAGATAATATTATAGAAATACTTATTTTGATTATACTGGTTTAAAACTATATTTAAATTAATAAAAATGATTTATTATTTCAATTAGTGTTTTTTTGTTTAAGGTCCGTCTGTACATGTACTAAGAAGTCTTTTTACATTTTGTACACACAATTTTCGCGTGCTAAAATATGGCACAGTAGCGATTTTAGTGTTGTGAAAACAGAGTTGTTCAACTTTTGTAGTGTATTTTAGCTAATTTCTGGGTCTCTGATGGTAAAAATCAAGGAGAATCGTCTGAAAACGGCGCGAAGCGCCGAAAAATTTGATATTTTTCCTTTTGAAATACAATTTCTGCCATTATAAAAATATATATAGCACACAATACTCATTTCGGCGCGAAGCGCCGAAAATTTTGCGAATTTTAGACCTTTTTTCAATCTTTGTCTTCCCAGAAATCTTTGTACATGTACAAAGACGGTCCCGAAAAGTCTTTGTATATCGGGAAAAATCTTTGCCGAATACAAAAAAAACGCTGATTTCAATAAGTAATTTTTTGATTAATCTACAGATTCATAATAATCAACAGAATCGCATCAGTTCATGAAGGATGCCTGAAGTGTTCTAAAAAGATTCGAAGTTAACTAATAAATTTTATAAATTGTCAAACCTTCTGTTTTAGGAACTATTCCGCTCAGCTGATGCAGCCGCGAAAATTTCACCGCCTTTATCTGTCTCAACAACTGAATCAGAATTAGTTTATTCAAAGCAGCTGGATGTACGTAAAATTATGCCTGATTATCAGACTTACATGCAAATAAGCTTGCGTCGTGCATTATAAACGAACTAAATATAGCCGTTAAAAAACTAAAAAACGAAACTAAACTAAACATACAAAGTCTACTTTGCCTGATGCTTATTTCTCGGCATAGAGTTCAGAAACATCGTAGTTTTTGTACATTAGATTCAAGGAAAGAATATTTTTCGGATTCAGATCGACTTTAAAAGCAAATTCTGCCATTGTATCAAATTCTATTATTATTATTATTATTATTATTATTATTATTATTATCACTAACTGAACGACATGCAATATAAACTACAAACAGAACAACGTACATTTGTATTTTTCTTGAGAAAACAGGTATGCACATATGCTGTACATTTAATGATATTTAGGCAGGCTGTTCGCTCTTTTACTGCATATTTTGCTGCAAGGAGAGCAAGCATGGAGTATGTTGCTAAAAATAGCGATCCAAACAAAGTCCTTATACAAAAGCAGAGTTCTTATCAATTAATATCCAGGGTGACCCGCGAATCTATCGACTACTGTGTCATTCGAAATGACTTTACAGTTTTAATCAGATTTTATTGAAATTTCAACGTGATGTAGCAAACAGTTTAATTTTATTAATCTTCATTTAAGCACTTTATGTTATAATTTCTTTAATACATATATTGATATCAATATAATGTATTCTATTCGCAAAAGTGGATGGGAAGTGGGCCCAGAACATCCTTGGGCCTTCTCAATCACCGAATTTGACACCATGTAATTTTATTTCTGTTGGGCTTCATCAAGTACAAACGAAGATTTAGGTGTTGAAAGAACGCATTATTTATGTTTTACAGCAGGTTACATGTTGTTGAAATGAGAATGAAAGTTTTATATTTTATTACAATAAAATATTGCCAGAATGTAAGTTAGTTCAATTGTTTTGTTTGATTTGGACACAAAATTACAGATACGTCATATGAAAAAGTAAATGCGTCGATATATACCTGGGACTGTAGAATACGTATTTACTATGACGCCATGCAATTTTTTATATTTTGCTTGTTGGCGCGATTGCAAAAATAAAGCTTTTTACTCATATATACATACTATGCTTAACGAGGAATCTTCGTCATAGGATAAAAATAATTTCGGTCGTTTTCCGGTTTTTAAGCCAGAGACTGGTTCCGATGGCCTGAACGTGCCAGCCTACTTATCAAATATAGCGAATCGGCCGACGAAATTGCCCACCCAAAAAAGCGACCCTCTTTCTGACCCTGGCCAACAGCAACAATTGTTCGCAGCTTTGAACAAATTACAGAATCAGCAGCAAATGAGACAAAACGTCGAGGAGGCGACGTCAAATGCGCCTTCTATTGTGACGTCATCAACTATTCCGACGATGACGTCATCATGCTTGACGGCGCCTCACGTGACAGCGTTACCGAATTTTCCCAATCAGATTACGCCCAGTGCTCGTAATTTTCGAATTTTTTCATTGATGGTTTGCACTAATTTTTCAAATTGAACGCAAGTCGATTTCTTTCGATTGTATGCTAATTTCATCGTACGTTAATTCTTTTCATCCTTTTAAGTCATTCTTTGATGACTTGATGGTCTGTGAATCAATCCTACACATTTAAAGTCCGCTTTGAATCTAAAAGTTCTAATTATAAACGGCGTTTTATGCCAAATTTATTGGTAAATTTTTAAAATTTTTAAATTATGTTTTATTTTAATTATGGCTTGCAGAAGTTTAATGATGATTATTAGTCATTTCAATTTCATTGCTTATATTTACATTTTGACTTCTGTTGCTCCAGTAATCTTTTAGTGCATTGTGTTTATGTAAATGGGCTAGATCAAAAATCGAAGCGTTTTTTTGGAAATCGTATAAATGTTGTTTTTTTGTATTCGACAAAGATATTTCCCGATGTACAAAGACTTTTCGGGACCGTCTTTGTTGGGAAGACAAAAACTGTAAAAAAGTTCTAAAATTTGAGAAATTTTCGGCGCTTTGCGCCGAAATGAGTAATTGTCGTATATTGTTTTCTGATGGCAGAATTTGCATTTAAAATGGAAATGTCAAATTTTTCGAGGCTTTGCGCCGTTTTGAGACAATTTTTAGTAATTTTTGGCGTCAGAAACCCAGAAATTAGCTAAAATGCACTACTAAAATCGAAAAACCCTATTTTATAACATTAAAATCGCCCTTGTACTTTATTATAGCATACGAAAATTTGCATGTAAAAAATGTACAAAGACTTTTGGGAACCATCTTTGTACATTTGCAACCCCAGAAGTTGAATTTTCTGACACTTTGCGATTTCGCTCCATCAGATCCTCAGAATTTTTTCGCTGCCCATCACTCTTTTTTATTTTGTACAGGGTCCGTTTGTACTTGTACAAAGCTGGTACCTAAAAGTCTTTGTACATTTTCCATTTTCCCCCAACCTTAAGCGTGCGTCTGCTTGTTGCAGCTCTAGTACATGTATGCGGGAGCAATTCAATTTATATCTCGCTTCATAAAATCGTATCAAACGTCAAATTATTTTCATACAAAGCATGAAAAAATTCTTAATTTCGTCTCTTTAATTTCAGTAATCACTTGCTTAGTTGGAAAGCTAAAAAACTAAGTGAAGAATGTTGCTAAGAAATCAATAACAGCTTACAAATATTCACCATTCAGACAAATAACATTCTTCAACTGAATATGATCTTAATTTGTGTAAAGGTGATGTCTTAGTAATTATAATTGTTTTTTACTTATTATAATATTATTACTCGTATTATTGATATTTTATTATTTTATTATTATTTTTTATTACTAATATTGCAATATATATGTCACAATTAAGAGGTGTGCATATGTATTACATTAAAAATGCCAGCATCGGACGTCATATGACCATATTTTTTAGTATATTTCTAGGCCCTGGCCCCGGTGAAAAAGGCGGCCCCTGTAGAGCTCTAATAAAGTATGCATCCTTTGTAATATGTGAATGAATACAATGTTTTTTACCTGTGTTGGTATACTATAGCAATTTATGCGTCTCTGACAATAAAAATTACAAAACAATTTATCAGCAAAACACAAAGCGTCGGAAAATTCTGGTGTTTTTAGTCTTTTCATGTAGATTTTCTGCGTTCTTAATAACAGTATATACATTATTCAGGACGTTGAAATTGCAGGGATTAGGAAGCGCCAAAAATTTTGTTAATATTGCTGAAACACAATTTTGAAACTTTCTGATGACAAATAAACAGAAAATTGCCTAACTCTTTTAAAAATATTTTCTAATCCTTTAAATGACATCAAAATAAAGTTTAGACTCAACAGACAAGACAACAATGTCTTAGATCAGTGAATTAGTGTAAAATTGAGAAGCACTAAAATTTTTGACTGATTTAAACTTTTAAACAATGCTGGAGCTTTGTGAAAATCTTGACAGTTTAGACTCTCAAAGTTAAATGTTGCTAATATAAAACATGCAGAACAAATCATTTTGTTACCTACTTGCACACAACTTATTCTGATTCAAAGCACGAAAAATTTCTAGGAAGTTTCTGATATTTTTACTAAATTTATTCCCAAAAAATTTTTGTACTTGTATACTTGTACAAAGATGGTCCCAAAAATTCTTTGTACACCTGGAAAAATCTTTGCCGATTACAAAAAATTAATAAACTGTGCTGCCCAGTCTATATAATTTCAGCCCTAAAATCATCGTATGAGGCACGTGGCCCGCATTTATCGCATGCAATCAATTATATCTTCGGCGCAAAAACAATGATTCAAAGTTTTTAATGAAGTCGTTATTTTGTAATGGCTGATCGATACAATCCTGCGCAAAACGCTGGAAAAATTATATAACTGTGCTAAATGATGGCCAAAACCCATTGAAAAGTAAACAATTTTTCATTTTACCAAGAAAATCAGACAGAGATTTTTTGGAGTCAAAATATATTCGAAAACTGCTACATACATACATATAAATGCTAAAATAAAAAACATGTTAATCTACAGTTTCTGGTCAAGGTTTTTAGCACATTGGTAGAAAATCTTGGATTTTCATCCATTTTTGACCGTTATTCCGCTTATTTTTGCCGAAAAATTTCCCATTTTTTTCATTCTAGTGTCTAGACCCTAACCCTCCTCCCACACACATGTCTGCCGCCTTCCCCTTATACCCGTCATTGTTAGTGAGCTCGTACCGTCTGGTTCGAAGTGTGAGAAGGCCAGACTGTGTTGCTTCTGTACATGTTGTAAATCAGTGTGTCGATGCACATTGCCTTGATTTAATGTGTTGTAATTATTAATTACTAATTAGAGATTATTACTCATCCTTTATTATCGTTTTAAAAAAACCAATTACCTACTGTTTGTTTGTATCTCGTTGTTAATAATGTTGCTATTGTTTTTTATTAAAACATTTATAATAATGAATCATGGACGTATAATTCTGTTTGTGTTGTCTTACGTCGCAGTATACGGTCTTCCGTTAATTTTATTTTATTGCTTTTGATTTGATTTTTATATTTTTATTCTAATTTATCTTTAATGCTTGTGCAGCGTTTCCTATGTCCGGCCAAATGTCCCTCCTGCATCATCAGTTGGCCCTGCAAGCCGCCATGTTGCAGCAGAATGCGATGCAGACGCCCGGCGCCGCCAAATTATCGCCGGTGCCCGGCTCCCAGGAAGCCGCCATTTTGGCCGCTCTTACTCACCAGGCTCCTTTTTTCGGCGGCCCTCCGGCCCCCGGACCCCTGGCGCCGCCCGCTCATCACGATTTATTGCTCAACGCTTATCAGAAAGCATTATTGAATAAAAAAATTTTGGAGGAACAACAACAGCTGCTACAGATGCAAGTGAAAAAAATGGCCCACCCCGGTCCGTTGTCTATTGCCGAGTCGTCAAACGCCGATTTCGGTACGATGTACACGGTGGGCCAAAAAAGCCGGCTACACTCGATATCTTCTGGAGCAATTATTGACATATGAGTATTTTAGGACCAGTCTTTGTTTAGACCGCATAAGAGTTTTGGCCAGGTGCAAGCAATTTGTCCGCTTGGGCGATTTCTGTACACATCATTTTGATTAGCTTGTACCCCAGAGTTTCTGCATTGTCTCTCATTATTCAGCATGAGTAGGTTTCCTTTTTTGACAATACAGCCAGTCAAAAAATTAATTAGCACATTGTTTGAAACCTCTGAGTAGATATTTAAGCGTCCTATTAGGTGTAAAAAGTTCATGATGTCGCCAAAAGAGTGAGCATATTGATAACATGAACTAATAACACTTTCGGGGTTTAAACAATATTACAGTAGGGTGTAAATAAAGCACGCTACTGCTCGAACCGTCAGCAACTCGCCAGAATGTTTTTCATAGTTTGGAAGAAGAGATTTTTTGTCAATTAAATGCAGTCGGTCCTGAAACTTTATGTTCATATCAGCCGAAGTTATGACCTGTTACATCGGAGTGTAGCCTTTTTTGGCTAACCTTGTATATACATCATACATACAACGGCTCGAAATTTTGGGGAGGAGATACTCTTGGGCCATTTTCAGGGGGAATGACCGCCAATTTTTGGCCAAAAACGGCCAAAAACCACCTAAAAATGGACAGAAATTGCAAGTTTTTTACAAAAATCGAGGGGAGCAAAAATTTTCTGACTTTGAGGGGATTGGGGGACGATCAACTTTGGGTGGGGGATCCATTTCCCCCTGTAACACGTCTGATATACAAGCATACTTTGCCCTTTATTGCTTGTTTTTTACTTGTGTAGTAGGATATTATATTTTTGTAGTAATTGCTATTATTTTTCGAATGTTTTAAAATAAAAACCTGCCCCTCATGTCAAGAAAAAGTTTATTCTACATAATACCTAGTAGTCTAATCTAAGCTACTATTGAATATTGTTAAGATTTTGTATTAAATATATGCAACTTTTCCATCTTTCCATACATTATCTTACCGTTCGAAAGATTTTTCGACTTAGGGGGAGCAGTCGCCCTCCCCAAGACCCTGGGTACATACATATGTACGTATACAGTCTCTCGCCACGAAATTTGACAATAAGCAGTCCTTGAAGCTCATTTAAGGATTTCGTGCCTATATTATGTACAACACAGGACGTCGTCGTATGTCTTGCATTGCTGATTTAGAACATGACGACGTCCTGGGTTATAATATAGGCAACTTAAGCTTTAGAGACCTTTAAGGAATGTTAACTATTCAAATTTCGTGGCGAGAACTGTGAAATAATATTTAAAGCCAAGTATTAATATTTTTATACCACACATGCACACTGAGGGTATGGGAAGATACCCTACCAGGACTTTTGAATGGCATACCTCCCTCAGACCGTTTTGTGACCAAACCTATTGCTGGGACCAAGAAAAAGCGCCAAACGACGTCGAACAGTATAATTTTAAGGACAAATACTTATTTTTCGAGCAGTAGAATGTCTAATTAGTTCATCCAGATACTTTTCTTCTATTATTTTGTATATGTTTGATTTAACAGGTCATTCTATCGCTCTTATTTTTATTTGTTTCTATGCAAATTTAACCTCAAAAATTCATGAACAATAAAATGCAATGCATTAAGTATCAAAATTTGACATTAACTAGCAAAAATTAAGTATTCGTTTACCCCTCCCTTAAGAAAACTCGGTTCACTCCCTCCCAGAATTTTTGACCAGGTGCAAATATGATAAAGTTTTGCGATAACCAAATTATGCGTTTTGAAAACCTGCGTTGTACAGTGTTCGCCTAGAAATTTGAACAATAAAGAATCGATCGGGTTTATTTAGGAACGTTTTTTCACGATCTCATCGCCGGAGACCTGAAGGTTATCCTGACCATGCATGATCTTAGGGGGTTTGGGGATTTCCATTCCCTAGAAAAATTTTCAAACCGCGCAAAAAGTTTTCCATTCTTTCCAGAATTGGCGATTTTTTGAAAGTTTTCAAAAAAAATTCTAAAATTTGTGGAAAAGATGCTTTTTTTAAGCGTTTTTAGCTATCTATTTGCTCAAAAGTAACGCGCCATCACACTCGAGTTTTGACTGTATTTTGTTCAATTTGTTGCGACTTTTTTGATTTTTTGTCGAAATTATTCTATGTTTTCATGCTCTAGAAGGATATAGCATCGTCAGAAATGCTGTAAACGATGTTTTTGACGCTAACCTATCATTTTTATACCCGAAAAATGCACTTTATAATTTAACCCCCTCCCCCCAGAATTCCTACGCTGTGCTTGTATGATCCTGACATGCTTTAATTCAAGAAAATGCGACCTAAACGCTTAGTTTACGACTCAGTGCGTGTTCTTAAATATAGGCATGACAATAGCGCGCGTGTGCGCATTTTGTGCACAATATCATAAGCATAAGAATTGTTAAAGTAGGTCGCATTTTGTTAAAACTAATCAGCGCTTCGCGCTGTTTGGGTCGCGTTTTCTTAAAGTGGAGCATGTCAGAATACTTTTTAGTCTTCAGCGATTAGGTCGTGAAAAAGCGTTCCCAAATAAACTCAATCGGCTCTTTATTGTTAAAATTTCGTGGCGAGTACTGTACATTCTAAATGTACATTCGCGAGTTCATTGTGCATATCGAAGTCTTTGATCCTTTCGCGACTTCATCAGGTCACAAATCGGCCAACTTATCAGCTTTTATGCCCACTTCGGTGCTGAAGCAAATGCGCGCCGCAACGCCGTCCAAAAATTTAACGTCGAACGCGCCAAAGAACGCCGATCAAAATTCCGCTTCGTCGGCTTCGTCAACTTTGTCCGTCAGTCCACCGCGAACGTCTAACATGAGCGGCGGTGTGACGAAAAATCAACCTCCGATTGTCACAATCAACTTGCCAGCGTTTGCAAACGGCCCGCAATCGATTGCGACTCAAGCGGTTGGAATTTTTTTTCAAATTTTTCTTTTTTCACTTTTTTTATTTTTTTAAATTTTAACTCAAGCGCCGTCGACTAGCGTACCGCATCTGATAAGCGCTAGCTGCCCGCAAATGCTTGCAAGTAGCTTGCCACCGCCGCCAGTGGCGGCCGCCGAAGTGTTGCGTTTGTTGCAGGTGCGCCAGCAGCAATTGGCGCGTCACCAGCAACAGCAGCAATGGCAAATTTTGCAGCAGCAAATGGGCGCCGCTGCCATTTTGCCGCGATTGATGGCGCCTGGAGGAGCGAAACCGTTTTGCGGAGACGGTGACCATCATACGTGTTCTTGGGGGTTCATTCCCCAGAATGCCTACTGACCCTCTGCAAAATGGCTGCGACCCCCTCTCCCAGAATTATTAATTTTTTTTGTAAAAATTGCACAATTTTTGTCTTTTAAGCGTTTTAGTTCATTTTTGGCTCGAAAGTCTAAAATTTTCGGCGCTTACGCATTTTTTGACTAAATTTTGTTCAATTTACTCGATTTTCATGAGATTTTTTCAAACGTTTTATGTTCTAGAAAGAACAAGCATTGGCCAAAACGTCAAAGAAACCGGTTTTTAACGTGTACTTATCGGTTTTCAGCCCAAAAAAAAGACTTTTTTCAACAAATTTTGGGACTCCCCTCCACAGAATTCTTAAGCTGTACTACTATGTGGCGACCATCTTTATTTTTTATTATTTTTTATCATCCTAATTGGATTACAAAAATACTTTAGAAAATTATGTATATACAGAAATATCGATTTACCTAAATCAATTGGAAACCAAGCATTTTTTGAAACAGGAATCAGAACCGGAAGTCGATTTTTTAAGATTAAAATCAACGGAATCGTATTTTTTAGAAATTTCTTAAGAATCGGATTTTATTTTATGTATGCTGTTCTCGATCGGTCTTCGTCCCGTGAAAAAAGGGCAAAAATCGTATTATTTATAATTTATCTCTTAATCTGTGTATGCATGTCTGGTAATTGATATTTACTATTTTTAAAATTATCTTACGACCATAGGTGCGCGGCACCAAAGTTCTTGGGGGAGGGGTGCAAGATTTTTTCAAAGGTCAAAAAATGGCCTTAAAAATAGTGGTATGTACGAAAAAAATACCATTTTTCAACGCTTCTCATCGAGCACTATCCATTGGCATCAAAAAATTGCGAAAACACAAAAAAAATTCAAAAATTAAATTCTGGGGGTATTTTGGTTTCTGGAGGGTGCATACATTGTTTTTTCGTACAAGATCCGTTTGTACATGTACAAAGATGGTCCCCAAAAGTCTGTACATTTTGTACATGCAAATTTTTGTGTTCTATACTATACATAGTACAGTAGCGATTTTAGTGTGGTAAAACAGGGTTTTCGATCTTTGGTAGTGTATTTAGCTATGTAATTTCTGGATTTCTGACGCCAAAAATTACTAAAAATTGGCTCGCTGCCATTTTAAAGAAATGTAGGACAAACAATTACTCATTTCAACGCGAAGCGCCGAAAATATTTGGGAATTTTACACTTTTTGTCTTCCCAAAAATCTTTGTACATTTTGTACACACAAATTTTTGCATCGTACAGTAGCGATTTAAGTGTGGTAAAAACAGAGTTGTTCGACTTTTGATAGTGTATTTTAGCTAATTTCTGGGTCTCCAAGAGCAAAAATCACTAAGAATCGTCTTAAAACGGCGTGAAGAAACAAAAAATTCTTTGAACATGTACAAAGACGGTCCCGAAAAGTCTTTGTACATTGGATAAAAATCTTCTCCGAGTACAAAAAACACTGATTGCATACCCCCAACCCCCTTACGCCCAGGTATGCTTACGACGCATTAAACTACCCTTTTTTCCTACTGACAATTTGGATAAATTGAACTTTTTTACTGTTCTCGATTGTTTGTTTATTGTAGTTATTTCACATGGTTTCCAGACGTTTTCTCATTTAGATTTCGAGTACGCTGAATGCAATATACTCTTTTGTACTTTGATAAAAGTGATATGTTTCGAGGTTGAGGAGACTGACGATATTTCACAAATTTGAAATTTCGCAAATTTCAAATTTGAGTTTTATGCAGACTATCAACAAATGCTCGGAATGGCTTTTTTACAACAGCAGCAGCAACAGCAACAGCAAATTAGAGCAGCTGGCAATGCTGCCGCCGACCTGATCAGGCAAAGAGCATTGATGGCCGCCACTTTGCAACAGCAACAAGCGCAGCTGTTAAACAGCATGAGGCATCCAAATTTAGGTTAGTAATCTTGAAATGCGAGCAAAAATAAGTTATGTATGTTTTATGTAATTTTTTATTTATTTTTTGTTATTAATTTTATTTTAATTTTTATGCGCTTATTTTTTGTTATTTATTATTTTTTATACTTATGTATAGCGGGAGGGGATAATTTAGCAGTCATCGTCGTCATGCCACGGAAAAAGGAGTTAACTATACTCAACAAATTTAGGTTTGGTTAGACAATTTTGCTCTATGCATATGTGTGTGACGTGTTTGAGTTCAAATTTAACATTCTTCATTTCGAAAATATTATGTAAGGTTGTAATCGAAATATGTGTAATTGTACATAATGTACCTAGATACAGGGTCGTATTTAAAGGAAGCGGCCGCCCCCTCATCCTTGGCCGGAAAAAAATTTAAAAGGTAAGATGATGCACGAAAAATGGAGGATTTGCATGTCTTTGACGTAAAATCTTTAATTTTCGGCGCTCCGCGACGGATATGAAGTTTTTTTCATAAATTTGCGCTCAAGCTCGACCAAAAACGAAATTTTTATAGTTTTTTTTAATTAGAAAAAAATTGTTTTCGTAAACTTTGGATTTTTTGTTTTTGACGAAAAACGTCGAAAAATGCGGTTTTTACGAGCTATCTCGGCAAATTTTCCGAGATGTATGTAGACCAATTCATGCTAGGTTCTCCTTGACCGGATCCTGGATACGGGCCTGTCTACATACATACATATGTTACTTTTTGATGCTTTATGTCCACTACTCTATTCGCTGAAAATGACCGACTCTGAGCTACATATTGAATATGAGAGTGGAACCTTCTATCGCATGCGTAATTTAATTGATTATCTTGTTCTTTTCTTTTCTTTTTGCTGTATTACAAATGTCTCCACATATACATATGTATTACTAGTATATGAAAGCTCTTTCGAATCATTTAATACTGGTGGGTAAAATGTCGTTTAAAAGAACATTTGTATACTTGTGTATTTATCTACATACTTTGTAGAGTTCTGTTTTCTGTATTGCCCAACTTTGTTTTGAAAAATAGAAGAAAACACGATTTTTGTCTAAAAATGAAGATTGATAGTAAATCACGTTGTTTAAGAATGTTTGTGAAAAACCCTTGAGATTAGAAGTACTTTAATCTCATGTTCAGTCCATCGAAATATGTTATACTGAAATTAGTACAACCTCGTGCACTAGCCACGGAATTGGAAAAAGTTAAATCTTTACAAATCTCATTAAGCGTCTCATCAAGAGTTCAATTTACGGCACTTGATGGAATTAGCGGGCGCGGCGTCACCAGCAGCTGGCAATTTGCCAAGTTATCCTCCTATGCCCACTGCTGGCATGGGCAACGTAAAGCCGATAAGCTTAGATGAATTAGAACGTAGTAGCAAGCAACCTACGGCTGCTTCAACGTCAGCCAATCAATAGGAGCTGTTTTTGTAGCCCTACAACAATCTTAATGAAACCCGTGAAATTTTAAATATAAATTACCCCATATTATCGCTTAGTCAAAATAACGCCAGCCATATTACGCTCTCACTGGCTTATAGTTTCAATATTTCAATATTAGGTCGTCCGCTTGTTTACACTGCATCAAATACATTTGTCGCTTAAGCACTATTTAATATAAAAGCTGTGGGTTATCTTGGTGAATGTGATCCGTTCGTGTTCTGCTAAATGTGTCGCTTTTTGTTTTTCATGTAATGTTTCAGGGGCTTAGGGGTTTTATTCACGATTTGGGGCTCCTGATCGTAGATGGGCGGCATCAAAGCTCTGGGGATGCAACATTTTTTCAAAGGCTTAAAAATGGCCTTAAAAATGGTGGTATGGCGAAAAAACACCATTTTTCAAAGTTTCTCATCGAGCACTATCCATTGGCATGAAACAAATGCGAAAAAAAGAGAAAAAAGAGAAAAATTATATTCTGGGGGATATTTTGGTTCCTGGGGATGCATACCTCCAAACCCCCACGCCCAGGTATGCTCTTGATGAATCTTTCATACTTCTCGTACGATTACATTCGCCTGAAAACCGTAAATATTGGACCATTTCTGGTCATGCTTTCATTTTTTGAGCTTGCTTGGTTTCCAAAAGATTGGTTATCTATCTTCACCAAAAAGTTGAGACATGTGTCTTTTCTTCTTAATTTGTCCGGTGAGTACAATCAGACATTAGCTGGTCATCTACATATCAGGGTACTCCTTTCTCACCTTCTGATATGAGCTTATGGCTTTATATCCGAGTACCTGTAAGACCGTATGCAGGTGGGCAGCAGCCAGATTCTGGGGGGTCGATGGGAAAAAATCAAAAACAGCAACGAAAATTCAACTCGTTGGAAGGGGAAGGGGGTCCGTCGGATTTTCGGGGTCCAACCCCCAGATCCCCAACGCCCGCGCATGTGTGTCACACCCCCTACCACGCAAAATAGATCTGACTCCATAAAAACTTTTCGGAAAAAATTTATTCTTTTAGCATTTTCGATGCCATCTTTTGAAGCTTGATGAAAAACGTCTGAAAGGTGGGCTTTTTGCGCATGGCTTCTTTTCCCTTTCATTTTGTGGCCTCTGAACATTTTGGCGGGGTCAAAATTTTGGCCTATCCACGGTTCCTTACGATGTTATTTTTCCTAATTAGATATACCGTTGGATCGAATTCGCAACGCCATGTGTAGTAAATTTATATTACTTTACGATATTAGCGCTATTTTGAAACTTCGGTCGCCTTACAAGACGCGCGGTAAAGATGTATCGATCGCTTTGTCGCTTGTATATTACATTGAACTTAAAAAACGCATCTATGTTCTGTCCATTGCCAAAAGCTGTTATATGTGCTGTACATACCGTTGTAAATATTGTGCACAGGGAGATTTGGAGAGATCGATCGAGAAATGAGAGCCGTTTGCTCTGTGTTGTGAGATAAGCGCAATCATGCTTTTGATTGGCTGGCGCGCACGTTTGTGTAATGTTCGTTTTTCCTTCCGCTACATGCATACATATATTATATTCGCAAATTTTTTGTTTCGTTCGTGTTTTGGGTTTGTTGTTTTTGCGTGTGATCGTCCCAAGCGTCTTCTTTATGTGACTTCCTGTCGTCGTAACTTCTGATAGAACGTACCTATAACTATACATACATATACACTTAACTAAACGCATGATTTTCCGTTGATGTAAGCTTCGTCGAATTACCTGTTAAATAAAATATTGTCAACATTGGATTACAATTAATCTGGAATCACATCCGCACTGCGTGTTTTCCATGAATTCAGCAGTTCGCCACTTTCAGTGGGCCAGGTTTTCTGATTTTCTACATTTTTAGTGCAATGATCATGCGGACAACATGTACGGTGCTACATACTTATAAGCATGAAGGTGTATGTAAGCTTCAGTGGCAGATCTAGAATTTTCTGACGGGGGAATACGGAAGCGCAAATTTTCGTGAAAGTGTCAAAAATTAAAAAAAGTCCTTCATTCATTATGCGCTTAAAGTATCGATTTTTCCGTTTTTTAATAGACAGAATCATTTGAAATTCGGAAAAAATTGAAATATTTTGTATTTTGAAATTTTTCTGCTAAAAATCCCGGCATAAAGCACCAAAAAATACTCAAGAAATTATAGAAACTAATAATTTCTTCTTCTGCACGTAAAATACTCTGCTGATGCAAAAGTAAAGTAAAAAAATACACATTATTCTCTATTGCGCCCAACTACTTCTAGACGACAAGGGGTGGCTGTCCCCCCGCCCTTCCTCTAAATCCGTGCCTGAGACGCTTAAGGCCACCCTGGTTTATAGCTGAATTAACTATGATTAACAACTGATATTTCACTTCAATTAAATAAATCATGGAAAACCAATTATAAAAGCGTCATTGTTTAGAAATTGAATTATTTAGCTTCCCTGTGAAATTCCTTTTATTCTGCTGTGCATTGTAGTGTTGTCTTTATTGACTGGGTCTTTTACATCTGTTTTTATTTCTTATTAGAAGGAAGAAAAGAAATGCTTATTTATTTGAGTAAGCTTTTGTTATTCCGGCTATTAGAACATAAGGATTCTTTAATAGAATGCCTGTTTCTAGGAAAACCTAGTAATGATTATAGTCACTGAAAGTGACTTGAGAACAAATTCTGTCATTTTATTTATTTCACTTATTTTTAATATGATGGCACGAACTACATAGGAAAAAACCCGAATTAACAGCGTAGGTATACGCTTCATATATGCTTATTTTTTATTTTTTGTTTTTTTATTTATTTTTTGCCGAGATTCTTCACGCCCGTACTTCTGGGAAAAAAATTCACATTTAAGACAATTTTCACGTACTTTTTCTTGCCATTTTTGACCTAAAATCGAAGGCCATTTACTCTCCTAAAATGGCGAACTCAGCTATGTACCCCTTACACCAAATTTTGAGCCTTATGCACGGCCTAGATTACTTTGATAATAAATGCCAACTTAAATCGAGTAAAACTAGTCGGCTATCTAAGACAGGGTACACGAAATAATAGCTATTAGTTGCGAACTGAGTGTCTATCCTTAAGCGTGTTGGCGGTTGGCACTTGTCCTATTGGTTTGTTAACATGCTAATATATGCAAATACAACACGTGTCATGCCAATTAATTCATTCAAACGTATTGACATGCAAATTTGAACAAACCAATTCACGGATGAAAGTCGTCGGAAAATAATAAATATGAAATTGTATAAAGTATAAGTAATTTCATATATGTATTCATGTACTAGCAAAGAAAAATGCTCCGATGGAACAAAAAAGATGAATATACTTGGAATTGTGGATTATTATGGATGTAAAAGGAGGGGACTAGGAAAAATCTACCTAAAGTCGGAAAATCTGCTAAAAATCACATCTCTCTAAGCAACGCAAAAAATCTATGTATATTCTGCGGCCAACAGATTAAAATAAATATTCAACCATAACAATGATTGAAACAGCAGCACGTTAGCTATGCAGTAGCTATGGGAAATGATATTAAGTAAACTAACAGTCTTCCAAGCCAATTGAATGAAATAGCAAACATCGAAGACAATTGAAGACATGGTTGGTTAAAAACAGTAGGAAACACGTAAGTTGACTTGAAACAGACTTAATGTAGATACACTAGCATGCCCGAAACGATTGTGTGCACTAATCAACCGGCTCCTGCTTTGCTTGCTATTATGCTCATAAAACAAAACAACTTTAAATACAATACCTCTTAGTTTTCTATCAATCAGGTGCCAGCAATTTAAAAAAGTTACCTTGATAGATTTCGTTTATACACTCTTATCTGAAACTTCGAACATTATTTAAAAAGGACACTTTTTTAGAGGCCGCAGAATATACATCGATTTTTTGCGTTGCTTAGAGAAAGTGTGATTTTTAGCAGATTTTCCGACTT
Source organism: Mermis nigrescens (assembly GCA_036768485.1). Taxonomy (NCBI): domain Eukaryota; kingdom Metazoa; phylum Nematoda; class Enoplea; order Mermithida; family Mermithidae; genus Mermis; species Mermis nigrescens. Next base: position 3,787,025 of record JAVLUZ010000341.1, on the reverse strand, counting down.
TAGGTAGATTTTTCCTAGTCCCCTCCTTTTACATCCATAATAATCCACAATTCCAAGTATATTCATCTTTTTTGTTCCATCGGAGCATTTTTCTTTGCTAGTACACTACTTTTAATTAGCGTGATTTCAGTACATCAGTCGGTAAACACAATCAGTAACATGCCACAATAATGACAACAGTCCAAGAACGCGGAAAACAATATTGTTCTTAACATCAGCATTATCCTTTTTAAACAAGACAACCTTATTGACACCATCCATTTTCAAATTAAAACTGCATTAAGTTATTTCTTCTTAATGTGCAGTTCACTTATAATCAAGCACAAAAATTTAACCAACGAATTCACATTGCAAATCCTCACTCAATCAATACACAAGCACAATGTGTTGTGACTTTTGAAATTGAAAACACCCAATTTTCAATTTTCAAATTGAAAATTGGATCAATTTTCAAATTGAAAATTGGGTCAATTTTCAAATTGAAAATTGGGTGTTTTGAATTTGCGATGAAGAAAATAATCAAAAGATAGTCACTTGGTTTATTTAAGCCGAGTAATAAAATAACGACCGTCCACCAATTCCAAACTAAACGCAACTAATCTGATCACTATGAAAAAAGTTTTGAAAAATGAGCTTGCTAAGCGAGAGTTGTAAACCAAGAGAAACTTAAAGTTAAAACCTACCATTAAATTATGAGAGAATTATAAAAAGATTTTAAACTTCAAGAAAATGGAAAAGGCGGGATGTTGGTAAATAAGAAGGCAAAGATTTTCGGCAAAAATTCAAAAACTTCACGCAAATATCAAATGTAAGGAACACTAACGCTTTGATTTGGTAGTAAAATAAATTTGTAGTATAGACTACATATTAACAACAAATGAATAGTGCAAACTTTACACAACTACTAGGTGTAGAGAATACTAACAGTTTACGGCTTATTAATGTACATGATTACAATAAAGCTGTATATCTTTGTCGACTTCTGTGCACAGTAGTGTGATTGCTGGTTCATTTTAAACCACTTTTGCAGGCAATTTACATCAATTAAACGATAGCTCTCCATGTGCAAGATTTTGTGAAACATATTATAAACACGGCTAAGAAAGATTTAACTTTAATGCAACCCATTTAAGACAAAATTACATCTCTTCAATGATCTAAGGACACTTGAACATAATTTTTAAATCACTTTAGATTACTTTTGAGGGTAAACAAACTCACTTAATTGATGTCTCACATATGAATCCTTGAAAATTTCTTGACTTCAGTTACAAAGTCTCTGCAAGTCTATCGAATTAGGGTTAACACGTAACGTAAACTTTACACAAACACATAGCGTAAAGAATATTTTAGTCGGATTCGTAATTTTGATATTGCTCCGATATTTCTTTCAACATTTATGGAAAAATGAGTCTCCATAATGTTTTAAAGACAATAAACATTAGGTTTAAACCACTTTGCAATACTGCTGAGTGTAAGCAAGCGCGCCCAATTGACGTATATATTTCATTCCTGTAAATTTTTATATCTCAGGAAAAAATTTCGATTTTTGCAATGCTCTAGAACAAAGGCTAACATGCAGTGTAAAAAATTACTCGGATATTATGATCAACATTCATGAAAAAATTATGTCTCTACAATGGTCTGAGGACATATAAACAATGAATGTAAACTACTTTACATCACTGTTGGATGTAAACAAACGCGCCTACGTGACGTCTCACATTTGATCCTTTGAAAACTTCTAGGCTCCAAGAAAAAATTAGGTTTCAGGAATGCTCAAAAACGAAGATAAATATATATGTAGTGTAAACTTCATGTAAACACCTAGTGTAAAGAAGATTTTAGTCAGATTCGTAATTTTGATATTGTTCCGATATTACGATTAATATTTATGAAAAAATTAAGTCTACATAATGTTCTATGGGCAAACTAACAATTGGTGTAAACTACTTTACAACACCGTAGAGTGTAAACATATGCGCCAGACTGGCATATCAAATTTGATTCCTGGTCCATTTCTAGACTTGATAAACGTGTCCCTGACTCGTAACCGGAGAAGCAGGCAGAAAAAACAAGACAGAAACGCATTTAAAACTCCAAATTTTTGACTTTACACTCGCTAAATATTAATGTATAGACAATTTGCTTTGACATGCACCCGATATAAAGCACTTTATTTTTATTCTATTAGACTTATCCCGACTTCTGGACGGAGAAAGTGGCGAACAAAAAACGCAACAAAAACGTATTTTCCATCATTTAGAACACTGTAAACTTTAAAATTCCGTACCGAACTCCCATTGAGTTTAAAGAAATTCGGTTTGGTACAATTTGTAGCTTTTAAATCGTAGTACATTCCTGTGTGCCAAAATTCTGTTGCAAAAATTATTTGGCATGATTTATCAATCAAACTTCGGAAAAAACGTGTTTTTTAGCCCATTTTTTACCTCTGATTTCGAACTTTACACCCCCATAAATAACTCAATATTTGCGTTTTTTTAAATGCGGTTTGCTGCGATGTTTAGCCCCTGTGAGGCACTTTATTAATGCTGTCTTCGATTTGCACTGACTCATAAGCGGAAAAATTTGGCAGAGAAATCTTAGTTAAAATCCGTTTTTTTACACCATCCACTAGAGTGTAAACTTTAAACCCCAGGATCTAACTCACCATAGAGCATAGAAGACTTTGCTTATATGCAGAATGTAGCCCTTGATCCGCTCTACATTTCTGTCAGAAAACATTTTAAAAACCTCATAACCGGAGTTAGTATCGGACATAGGAAGGTTGAAAACTCGACCAAAAAGTGCTTTTTCACCCCCAGATTTTCGCACTCTTTACACTGCCGTTCGATAAATAATGCGAATTTCAAAAAACAAAAAAAGTGTCATCTGTAGAATTCATCCCTCTATTATCCTATTCTGTTCAATCCTTCGAGTCATCAATACTCAGTTGTCCACATGCCGCAGTAAAAAGGTCCCAAAATTTGTCCTATGTATAACGTTACACAAAAACTTTACACCTTCTTTACACAGTCAATTTTGAGTTTCAAGAAAAACAAAAAAACACGGGCAGCGAATTTTTTATTATCTTTCTTTTTAAAAAAAACCGCACCTTCCAGAAGTGTCCCGTTATAGCTGTAGGGGTGCCCAGGTGTTGGGGGTACCCAAGTATATTATAGGTACGCGCTAACGCGCTACCTATGATTACGCGTGTAGACAATGACGTGTTAAATAAGACGAGCAGTAGATGCATGTGATCGATATCATTATCGGTCTTTGCTATCGGTCTTAATCCATTCGGGCGAACACATCAGTAAGGTTGACTGGAATATGGAAAAGTCGATCTACCGATTGACAGTTTCTTCTTCGATTCTAAATTCACCTAAATGAAAATTCTTATAGATTACATAATAGGTACTGAATTATTACTGCTATATACCTTTCTTATGTGGTACCTAATAGGCACGGAAGGACTTTATTGTTTTAGATGACAAAAGGTTAGTTTGTGATGGTCTTGAAAATAGTTGAAAAACGTTCAAGATGCTCCTTCGCAGTTATGTTCCACTTTTCATATCGTCCTTCTGTTTTTGAGAAGCGACACTAATCGCATAAGGTTTCCAATTTTTTCAAGTATCAATGGAATATTGTGTTTGCCTTTTTTTAGAATAAAGGAATGTATAATGCTCTAAATGCTGAATACAGGATGCGCTCCGTTTATATGGCAGCAGATACTAGCATTGGATGCTAGATACAACGCTCATCGGACCTCTAGTGATCCGGCCTTTAGTGAGTTGATTTTTGTTAAATGCATATTTGCTAAATTTTCCATACAGTCGCATTGCTAGAACGTTCTCGTTTCATGTGAGACCTAGACCATGTCGAATCGCTTCAGAAACTGGCGCGATTCAATGTGAAAAGTATTATAATAGAGCGTAAACTCGTGATCATAGGCGCGCAACATTGTCGAGCTGAGTTTCAGATACATACAGAGCATTTTGAGCTTAGATATCTTACATATTTTGTTTAAACGTCAGATTAGCACAAACATTACCGTAATTAACAGTTTCTGGTCAATTTTAGACACTTTTGCAAAGAGTTTTGATTTTGTTCCTTTCTGGCTGATCTTGTGCTGTAAAACCGATCTGGCATTCTGATATCGTTTTCGTTTTGAATTTTTTTTTCTTTTTTCCGCAACTTTTTGATGCCAATGGATAGTGTTCGATGAGAAACGTTGAAAAATTGTGTTTTTTCGCCATACCACCATTTTTAAGGCCATTTTTGTCTTTGAAAAATCTTGCACCCCTCCCCCCAGAATCTTGGTGCCGCCCACCTATGCTTAGAAATGGTGGTATTGCGAAAAAAACGCCATTTTTAACGTTTCTCATCGAGCATTATCCATTGTCATGGAAAAATTGCGAAAAAAAAACAAAAAAAATTTAAAAATTTGAATTCTGGGGGTGTTTTGGTTTCTGGGGGTGCATACCCCAACCCCCCCTCGCCCAGGTATGCTGCTGACTCTTCGCAAAATGCTGCTGACACCGCTGAATTTCCTATTTCCTTAAAAAAACTTAATTTGCTGTTTTAAGTTTTTTAGCGATCTTCTGACCTTTAAGTAATGTAGTTTACTAGTCTTTAGTCCAATTTGATTGAATTGTCGAATATTGATTGCTGTGTTCTTGAACGGAAGAGCGTCGTCAAAAACGCAAAAAAATAGCGTTTTTGAAGTTTAAAACTCAGTAAAGTTATGTACTTTGAAAAAATTTCCGAAGAATGACCCCCCTGAATTCAATTTCTTTACATTTATTTATCTTGATAGCTCTTCGCTTCAATAGACAATTAATTATAGGAGCGCTTTATATTCGTCGTAGAAGCCAGTTATTGCGCGAAAATTCCAAAAGGTGGGCGGACGACGCCAATCGCAGGGATTACTTGCAGAAACGAGCCGAAATTTTAGCGGAAAGATATGGCTACGTGCCATCTGACGGGTAATCATTTTAAAATTTTATAATTTCTTATCAAAAAATTTGACGTCTTCTATGAATGTAAATTTTTGAATAGCATTCACTTCAGTAATCCGATATTCAAAAGCTCAAAATGCTTCCCGATCATTAAACTTCAATCGAACTTCTAAATAAAAATGATAAAGCATTGCGGAATGGTGATTTATTTTTTGATTATAAATTAAGAAGAATCATGTTGGACACCGAAAAATTCATGCGACGGAAATTTTGTGTTGGATGAATCAACAATCTTAACTTTAATGAGTGTAACTATTCTGTAGTGGGAATCACTGACTTTCCATCGCGGATCAATGTCACTTGACTTCATACATGAATGGATAAACACCTAAGTTCCGAAAAATCAAAAAGAGATGAAAAATGAGATACTCACCTAGGTTAAGGGGCATGTATAGGTGCATAACGTCAAGTCGGCGGGGGTGGTGGGTGGTAAAATCTCAGAAATCCAAAACAGTATATAAATGTAACGTGCACAGATTTTTTGTTTAAACGACCGAATTGGTCAAAATAGCCTATAAAACGTCTTTTTTGTGATAATTTCGCATTTTTAAAACATTTTAGTTCATTTTGACTACATTGCATTATGCCACTTTTAACGCTTAAAAGTACAGAAATTGATCGATTTTAGGCGCTTTTTGGGTAAAAAAGTACATGGATGTATTACTTGCCGGAAAAATTTTGACATTTTTATTGCTTTTGACTTCAGAAATGATACAAAAAACGTTCCATCACCTCAAAATTGCCGGACAATACATGTCTGACTGATCCCTCAGCAGAGGGTTAAACCCTTTCACCCCTGTGTGCATGTATGTTTGGGGTTACCTTAAAAGTCTTCATCCTCTGCAGGAATTTTTCAATCCCTCCCCTTCTCCAGAATCAGTGTTTTTTGTACAAGGTCCGTTTGTACATGTACAAAGATAGTTCCTAAAAGTCATTGTATATTTTCTACACACAAATTTTAGGGTACTATAATATGGTACAGTAGCGATTTTAGTTTAGCAAAAAACAGAGTTTTTCGACCTTTGGTAGTGTATTTTAGCTAATTTATGGGTTTCTGAGGGCAAAAATAACTAGTGATTGTCTCAAAAACGGCGCGAAGTGCCGAAAAATTTGGCAATTTTTCTTTCAAAATGCAATCTCTGACATTATAAAGATAAATAGAACACACAATTACTCATTTCGGCGCGGAGCGTTCAAAATTTTTGCGAATTCCAAACCTTTTTGCAGTTTTTGTCTTCCCAAAAATCTTTGTACATCCACAAAAACGGTCCCCAAAAGTCTTTGTACATCGGGAAAAATCTTTGCCGAATACAAAAAAAACACGGCCCAGAATACGCGATTTTTCGAAAGTTTCTAATAATTTCCAAAAATTGGTGAGAAAAGGTACTTTTTTAAGGGTTTTTAGTTATCTATTTGCGCAAAAGTGTAAAATTTTCGGCTCTTCGCGCCGTAGACTCATTTTTTGACTACATTTTGTTCAATTTCTTCGACTTTTTTATTTATTTTTTCGATTTTTTTGTTTTCATGCTCTAGAAAGACAGAGCATCGTCAGAAACACCGAAGAACGATGTTGTTGACGCGTACCCACTAGTTTTGGCCCTAAGACGGAACTTTAAAATCCCCATAGAATTCCTATGCTGTGCATGTCTGATTATGACATCAAAAATTGCCAAGATATTGAAGCTTTCAAAATGGAATATGTTTCCCCGTCAATTATGTGGGGAAGGTGCTCGGACCTAACCTTTGGTGGAAGCTGAATTGTTCTTGAGCGCTTGAGGTGAATTAAGCTATATGCTACTCTCAATTTCGTCCCGCTTCTCGAATATATTTAAAGCGGCAAAACTAAAAGGCTTTTTATACAATTAGAATTTGGTGCTTCCGTGTCATTTCGTGAAAGAAAAGCTGTAATCAACATCATTCTAAGCCGTAATGGATTTGAAACTATGTTCAAAACTGATAATTTGCTTATGCTAATCTTGTCACTATGAAAAGTACGTTAATAATGTACGTATATGTTTATATCTTCGTTTAATTTATTTTATAATTTGTTTCTATTTATTACGTAATTGAATTGGTATATTATTTTACAGGAGTGCTAAGAGCAGGTCCGTTAGTATAAGGAGTGGCAGCCAAATTACTTTGGAGGTGGGTGTGATTAAATGTACATAACTTGTGTATTTATGTACAATATTTAGAAATTTGCCTTTCTATGGTCAATTTGCTTAAAAACTGTTCTTTTGTATTTTTTTCCTTTTTCAACCAAATGTTGGACACGCAGGTTTATTTACGAATTGTTTATTATAATCATACCATAACGGTAAGTTCAAGGATTGAAATTAAATTTCAAGTTCAGTCATATGAGCAGTGCTTCCATTTATGGACACCATTCTCCCTTATAATTAAATTTTGTTCAAAGGTCATTGAATAAAGCATATGTTTTTGTCCCGTTACAATTCTTAGATCACATGACTGCTTATAAATTTTTTCTGGCAAGTTTTGAATTAGTTCAATAACTTGTGATTGAAAATCTGCATGCAACTTAACAGAGCCGGTCATTTTGCAGTCGGGCCATCGGAATCAAGAATGAAATTGTATTAGTTGTCTTGTCTATTAACTATGTTTGCTTGCCATTTTTTAACTTACACGATTTTGATTTTGTTCTATTCTTATGGCTTTATCTTTTTTGTACTAGGTCTTTTCGTTCATGTGCAATATCAAGGCTTTGTACTTTTTTATTAAGTAAAGTTCCTGATTATGAAAGGTACAAGAATCAAATAAGTGGCTTGAAGCGCTTTAAATGTCGATATTTTTACACTTTCCAGGTCGAATTTGCGGTCTTTTGACGATAGAGTCTAGAAAACTGCGTGCGACGCGCAGAAACATATTATTTTTACCATTAGGAACTTGATTTTGAGGATTCGTACATAATACGGACTAATGCGCCTTTGCTTTAATCACTTGAGGTTAAGGCCGGTAGATTTAAAATGCTTAGCTTCTCACAGCTATACGTGACTGATAAAGAATGAATGTAATTTTGTAGCCTGATCAGAATTATCTGCATGAAATGTTTATGATTGGATGAATGAAGTGTCATTGTATAAAAAGTGCAAATAGGATTACCGAATCAAATAGAGTGCAAACAATGTAGGATATTTTAAATACTTTACAAAACTTTGGAAGAAGGCGATTTTTGAAATTAATACAGTTTTAGCTGCTGATACAGATAAAACGTCTAGTAATAAAAAATGCTAACGAAGAGAACTAATGGCGCTTTGGAATAAGATGTTTGCAATGAATGACGCTTTCTTATTACTTCATATTAATTCCTGAAACATGATTTAGCTTAACATTCATATTTATGCCTTAATTCGCAATGTCATACTTCATGCCTATTAGAATAAGGCTATAGAATATATGCAGAGTCGGCCTCCGGCCGAAGTCGAAGCTAGAGCTGACCGAAGCTTCGGCTTCGGCCGAAGCAAAATTTTGCGGCTTCGGTCGTTCCCTGGTGACAGGCACACCTGGGCGAGGGGTGTTTTTCTGGGTATGCACCCACCCCCCTTCCCCGAGAAACCAAAATACCACCAGAATTCAATTTTTGAATTTTTTTTTGTTTTTTTTTCTCGCAATTTTTTGATGCCAATAGATAGTGCTCGATGAGAAACGTTGAAAACTGGTGTATTTTCGCCATACCACCATTTTAAGGCCATTTTTTATCTTTGAAAAATCTTTGCACCCCCCAGAATTTTGTTGCCGCTGCCGCCCACGTATGGTGACCATACGTGGGCAGCAAGAAAATTCTGGGGGGTTGCAAGATTTTGCAAAAGGTCAAAAAATGGCCTTAAAAATGGTGGTATGGCGGAAAAACACTATTCTCAACGTTTCTCATCGAGCACTATCCATTGGCATAAAAAATTGCGAAAAACAAAAAAATTCAAAAATTGATATTTTGGTTTCTCGGGGGATGCATACCCCGCAAACCCCCCCCACGCCCAGGTGTGATGGTGACAGAGTATACTATTCATTGGATGGCGGATTTTTCCGGACAAGTATGGAAACTTTTTCCTTAGGGCGAAGACGCAGCCAGAAAAACTATAGGCGCTAATCGCACGCAGAGGTCAAAATCGAAATACGATGACTATCTGTTCGAGGAAGTTCATCAAGTATTAGAGAACTGTCAAGACTCAAGTGAATTTATTTCTTATCTTGCCCGATAAGTAAAGGTTGCAGTTTTGGGCAATCGAGTTTAGGTATTAGTCAGACCTTTGCGCTTTCAAATTTATATCGTAAATATGAGCCTAGAAATTTCAACTCCTCCGTATTGGGACCATATCTATGTATACATTTCTACGTTTCTTTCTAATTTACTAAAGTTCGGTGACACTACATAAGTAACATTAATTAACAGTAGCATTAACACGAAATGGGACGTTTTGGCGCCACACATTATTAATTATTTACATTTCATTTATGATTGAAGTATAATACAGATTCTGAAAGCCCGTTTAATTCTCTACGTGATGGTATAAATTACTATCAGAATGTCTGAATTTAGTGAGATAATTAAATGCATCTAAAAATACACTGGATTTTCTACGGTTTTTCAGTCGCACACAAATGAATACTCGTCGAATCGAAAAGAACAATATGCTATTTTGTAGCTTGTATAACTTGCTTTTTGAATATACATATAATTTATTTTAAAATTGCTTTAAAGTTGATTTAATTAGAATAATTTATAAGTTGCTGGCGACAAAACGTCGTAGACCCAGCATTAACATCCACATTACAGATGCGTATGGTCAGTAATATGCTTGAATACTGTTTACCGTTTTTACCATCATTTTTATGCCCAGACAAAGCACTTTATTATATAAAAACTGTTTAGGCTGAGTCCCCAGTATTCCTATGCTGTGCATACATATGTATATGGTACCCCATCGAGCATATTTGCTTATGCCTCTGTTAAATAATAGTACTACTTTTTTATTGAAGGCTTTCGTTATTAAACACAAGTCGGATTTCTTGTCAGAGTATTAAAGGCATAAACACAAGTCGGATTTCTTGTCAGAGTATTAAAGGCATGAAAATGTGGCAACCTAGTTCCTCGATGACCTCGTCTGTTTATATGATTTTTTTACGTCTTTTGTCAGTTTGCCGTATATAATCCTGTCTACTTTTTCTGCTTGATTTAGACTTGCGCCTCATAATACACGCAATCTCTCATAATATAATTTTTTAGGTACACTTGTGCTATTTCACGCATCCTTTTTATTTCTTTCTTACTAATAGTATGCTGCACTTCTATCTCTGTCTTTCTTTTTCATTTTCTTTTTATTTAGTATTTTCTTTTTTATTTATCTACCTATTTGTTTATTTATTTATCTTTTCTCTATATTTTCCTTCTTCTTTGTCATATTGATGACTTCTTACTATTCTTGGCGTACATTAATCCACTTTACTAAACGAGTAATTTTTTCTGCTTGTATAAATACGTACCTAAATGTACAGTTTTACTTCGTCATTTTCACTCACGACCACACGTGTTCCTGGGGAGCGGTTTGACCCCCAAGATGGCAAATGACCCCCCGCAAAATGGCTGCAACCATCCTTCCCCCAGAATTGTCAATTTTTTTGTAAAAGTTGTAAAAAGTGTGCCTTTTAAGCGTTTTTAGCTCATTTTTGGCTCAGAAATCTCAAACTTCCGGCGCCTCGCGCCATAAGATTTCGTTTACGTTTTTATGTTTTAGAAAGAGCGAGCATTGTCTGAAATGTCAAAAAACAGTGTTTTTGACGTGTACGTATCTTTTTTAAGTCTAAAAAGGCACTTTTTAAATCATTTTTGGGCCTTACCCCTCCTAGATTTCCCATGCTGTACATGCATGCTCACGCACGACCCTTTAATCCTATTTCTTTTAGAGCAAATTTTAATGTGTACGATGATTACGATCTTAACGACATTGAATTAGATTCAGATATAAATTCTTGATTTTTCTTCCTTGTATGGTGAACCTATTCACTTAAAATATGATCGACAGCGTGAGACGAATTTCAAAGTTAGCTTCCCTTCGCAACTCAAAATTTACATTCGCGCTCGTTCGATTTGCGTACCTAAAACTTTACTTTCTTCTTTCTATTCTTATTAACTTTTTTGATCTGAAATTTTGTTTCCGTGTTTTAAATAGGAAAAGCAATTTTTTGGCATTGTCCGAAAATTTGCAAGATTTTCTTGAAATAATCAGTGCGCGACAAATTTTTTCACATACATTAAAGTCGGACTTTTATATTTTTGAAAAGTCATTTTTTAACCGTTTGGGTACTTTGTATTGGCATTTGGAATGCAAAAATTCACGCACTTCACCAGTTTTGCGTTCTAGTTACCAGGTTGAGATTCGCTCATGATGAAAAGTATAGACTAGCGATAGCTTCCATGGATCGAACAGTATGTGTTGTAAACTTGTCCGAAAATGAATTGGTCAGAGAATCCATTTCATATTTGAAGGGCCATCAGAAGGGAGTCGTTGGTAAGTTTATTCTCTGCGGGTTAAATCGACTACATGTAAGAGCATTTTCTTATGTTAGGTATGAATCGCTTTGTATAGACTGGCTTTATTTAAGGACAAAAATTGCTTTATTGTTACCACGTACATAGAATGAGCATTCTGATATTTTCATTTTTTGGTGAACAACAATGAGCCTAGTTAGTACCTATTCACGTAACGACTCGAAATTTCGGATGTGGTCTCGGCTATTTTCGATGGGGTGGGGTGAGTTACTTCCAATTTTTGGCCAAAAATGTCAAAAAATACCTGAAAATGCCCAAAAAAGGTAATTTTTCTGAATTTGCGGGGAATGATGGGGACAGCCAAGCTTGAGTGAGGGATCCCCCAAATCGCCCTGTTACTCGTATGTTAGTCCTGCTTGGAAACACAAACGCAAACGTCTATATATATGCTCTGAGCAGATATTGCTTGGTCAGTTTCCAACGATCTACTATTGTCCTGTTCTTTGGACGCCACTCTTCGACTGTGGGATCCCACTAGTGCCGAATGTCTAAGAATAGTCGAAGATACGTCGGCTATTTTGTGCTGTTTATTTCAGCCTGTGAATAACAATCTGGTTGTGGTGAGCAAATATTCACTACTTTTTTCCAAATTGTGCTAATGTACTGTTTCTTTCGAAAAACCTGAATGAAGTTATGAACAAGACTAGCAATTCAATTTTTGAATTTATATTCATTTTTACTTAATTAATAAATGCTAAATTGGTAATTATATACATATTAACGAATGTTGGATTAATAATTAAATACCTAATTATATAAATATTAAGTCATGTTATTGAAAAAGTTCAATTTTTAAAATGCTGATTTATTTAGTTGCAAAAGACGGGGCTATTATATAAAAGTGAATATTCGTTGCAATTGGTGCGAAGCAACAAAAAATATTTGCTGATTTTAGTGTCTTTCGAAAAAATTGTGATTTGCAGGGTAGAGTCAAAAATCTGCCTGCTATTGTATAGTGCTTGCTTTCTCAAAACTTTTCAGTTGTGATTGGTTATTTTCAGACAGGTAATTTAAAAGGATTGGTCCAAGTGTTGAACATATCGACGGGGAAGTATTTGAAAGTGAGTTTGTCCGTCCTAGTAAGACTCAAAAATTACGAAAAATTAAATACTTTCAATATGACAAACATTTTAATAAAATATAAAATATAGTAAAATATAATTAAAGTCGATCCTAAATTATCTTTAGTATGTTATTATTCGCATTATATACATACCTATGTACAGTTACGTAATTTTCCTAATCCAAACTACTATGCTCGTTCAATAAATCGTACAAAAGAAGAGAAGTGCTTGACTTTGCACTGCCAAATGCTAATTTGTAGAATAATAATTTTTTATAACTCGTTTCATACATAGTTCGACACTCTGAGCAGGAGAACATTTTGATAGTTCGTTGTTAACTAGTTATTAGATATTATTCGGCTATTAAGAAACATATATTCAGAACATAATGGAGACCTCGATGATCTTAAAATAATAGTGGGATTTTCTACCGATTTTATACATATTCTCGAAAATTCGACTTTTTTATAAGTATATCTCTGTTTGGAATCACTTACCTGATTTTGTAGTTTCTTCCCCTAACTTGAATATATTTAAATCTAGATTAATTAACGTCGACTTATCTAAATTTAATAGAGGGCAAGCATAATAAATCGTCATTACCGTGACTGGCTTGTCGTCTTTTGCTGTACTTTTTTACTTTATTGACTATATTTTCATTATTCTTCGTAATTGTCGCGTATGAGCAATAAAATATTTCAGTTCAGTTTCAAACACAGATTGGTATGAACCCTTTTCTTACCTGTAACATCTCAACGACTAGAGCAAATGGAGTTTGATTTTAACAGAAAGCCTATTATCCTAGCATTAAGTAGGGAAAACAATAATTGTGATTACTAGGGTGTACTACAGATATGTGCAATTCAATTGAAGTCGTTTTAGTCGTTAAGGCATCTGTCAGAAGCATTAATTGCCTTTGTTGTGCAGTAGTGTTGTAAAGCCCCTTCAAATGACTCTCAGTAGCTCGAATTGCTTTACGGTGTCTTAAGCTTCTAAAAATAAAGTCAAAAATTGTGCATTTTTGCAGTACTCGTATAATTACTTATGAATATAAGGGTTGTTCCAAAAGTTCGTTTTAGCTGTCTTATAACTTTTTTTCTATAAGAGACATCAACATACGGTTTTTTGCTCGTTGTTCTGCAACTTCTGCTTTATATCTCTAAAGTCGTTATTTCTTTTCATCTGTTTTTTGCTTTCCAATAAAATAATTTTACTTGATCATAGATTAAAAATGCGGGGAAAAATAGCTCAAAACAGAAGACCCCATGAGTTCATTTTTCAAAAAATAAGGCGGATATTTCAGATGAGAGAATCCAACGTTATGAAATACTTTTCATATAGTCTTCTGTTCTTGAAATGTGAATTTGCGATGAAGCTAACTTTTGGTCAAAATAAGCAAAAATTGAGTTTTAGCGAAAAATGCAGCACTAGAAAGAGAAAATGAACCACTATTGGAATTCTGCTAGTTCATTAATGGAAGGTCGCAAATTGCCTTCATTTTACCAAAATTATGAAATCAAGTGCTAATCGGCGCCTAGGCTGTGACAAGGTAAAAGTTATGTTTTTACTAAAGACGTGAGGTGATTTAGAAAATTTTTCCAGAAAAGGCGAAAAAAGATAGAAGAAATGGTGACTCTAAAAATGTTAAGCAGAAGTTGCATCGCCACATGCAAACAAACGGCATGTTGTTGGACAGCTAAAACGATGTTATGGGACAACTCTCGTACATATGAATGCAGCAACCTGCTACAAAAGTTTTATTTATTTCAGGCAGACTCAACTGGATAATCAAAATTAGAATAAAACTAATAAATTTTGATTTTAATTTAAGCGATTCAAGCAAAGCGCGTTCAATTATCATTACTGTTGGAGACTTACAATGCTGTTAAGATACCTAACTTATTTTATGCACTGAATATAACTTGAATGTGCAAAGTGCTGTGAAAATTGCTTGATTAATTTAGTTTAAACCAATTGCAACTCCTTTGCCACATCCTTGTAAATGTAACAAGCTCTTAGGTAAAGAAAACTGCGTTCCATTCTCTCAAAAACTTATCTGAGAAGAAGTCATTAGAACCAATATGCGGTTCATGTTTTAGCCACCCTGTTGAAACCGATTGGAACAGATTCAAATATTTAATTCTTCAATAACTGTATTATATTTCTTGGTTACCTATATTATTGAAATTCAATTCTTGGGCGAGCCGATCATCATGTTATTCAATAGAAAATTGTATACATTTTTGAAGTCTTATTTTTTAAGTGCTCTTCAATTAAAGCCAAGCCATCGAACTTATTTTAAGACCGTTTCAATTTAAACTAATTTCCTCATATTTCAAAATCGTATTAATTTAAACTATTTTCTGCTTTTACTTTAGACTGGTACATGCAGAACTCCTGGTGCAGCAATGTGCATGTGCTGTGATAATGCAGGTCGATTATTATGGGTTGGAGATGACAAGGTAGTCTCAAATTTATTTTGCTAACTGCTACGTCAATTAAAAGCAATTCAATGATTTCGCGACTGATTTTAGCGAGCGAATATTTTTTTATCACGAAAAAGTCGAATAGTGGAGAACTGTTAAAATTCACTTTCTTTTTATTACACTATTCAGTAGTCGATAAATGCATTATGCAACACAATTTTAGGGTTTCCTCCTTTCGTTCATTATGGACTCGACGTTAGGCAAACTTGTTAAAGGACGTCGGTAGGTATACTATCTATGCCTTGGTGACAGTTGCGGTTTTGCAGGTTTTCATATTCTAATTTTCAAGCAATGTGCTTCCGCTTTATTTTGCTAAAAATCGATCATTACCCAAAATTGCAGGCAATAATAACAGTAATAATAAAGTCTGCTCAATGTGGTATTTCATTACAACTAATGGCCTTCTTTAGTTTATTATTTTAATATAGCTAAACGTAAAGATAGCATGTGTTGCGATTAATAATCTTACATAAAATATAAAAATTAAAAGTATTTATTAAGTAATTACTTTATGCATATTTTCCACGCTTATCTATTTATATGTGTCTCTAAATTTTGTAGGATTCATATAGCTAACGACTGTCCAATTACATCGCTGTCCTGTCGACCTGCAAGTACCTATGCTAATTTGAAGCAACCTCTGCTTTTAGTAAACGTGGCATCGAATTCACTCGATATTTACAGGTAAGAATGTGCATACTTCAATTTACGCTATATTCAATTGATTTTTTACTTTTTCTAGTGTGAAGGACACAACGGGTTCACTTCAACCTCGAAGGCGCATTGCTTTACAGCACCGTCGTCTAACTTTACACAGCGCTTTCTGTCCTCTTATCTCTTATCGACAAGGAGCTTTTGCTGGTACGTTTTTCTTCAGGAAGGGTGGTAAAATCCCATAAATTAAAGCAGTAAATTTCACGTTCCCGATTTCTTTGCTGTTTAAACGACCAATATGGTCGAAAATAGCCTATAACGGTTTTTTCGTGGTAATATCGCATTTCTAAAGCATTTTTAGTTTATTTTGACCACATTATTTCACTTTTAATACTAAGAAATGCATAAATGGATCAATTTTGGGCGCTTTTTTGAGTAAAATGTACATAAAAGTATTATAAACATTTTTACAGCGTTTGACCTCAAAAATAATGCAAAAAACGTTACGTCAGCTCTAAATCGCGGACAGTATTTATCCTGCTGACCCTTTAGCAGGGGGTAATCCCTCACCCTATGTGCATGTATGCGTGATGAGGGTATCGGGCTTCCCCTTTCGTAAGAATTTAAATCAATTACCTTGCAGACCACTCCCAGAATTCAATTTTTCTTTTCTTTTTTTGCGATTTATCACGTAAACGACTAGAGTTCAAACCTGAGCCTGAGATTTTAGTCATCAGTGCACCAGAAACTTGCTGCAAAATGGTTTGAGGAAAGTACATATAATAACAATTCTGCGTAAAAAAATCCAATGATAAAACCCAAAACCCAATGATATTCTGCGATATTATGTCATTAGAGCAAAATTTCAGCCCTGCTTTTCTTTATGTATTTCAGGTTTGAGGCATACGTATATTTGCGACCTTAGCATTGCTTCTGTTTTTTGTACACATGTTCGGAAAGTGGCATTTATCTACATCGTTTCATGGTAGAAGTAACTCTACTTTAAAGCGTGCTCCGATAATATATTCATTCTACATTTACATCTATGTCTGTGCGAGTATTTATAATTTACATAAGCTGGACCTAAGATTTGTATCTGGCTTGGTTCCAAAACTTTTTTTTTAACATTAAAACGGCCGAAAAATTGCTGGTAGGACGAAAAACACAATTTTTTCTCGGCTCTGTCTGGCATCAAATACGCGAAAAAATATTCAAAAGTTGAATTCCGACTGCACTGTTTTTTTTTGTACGAGACAAAGATTTTGAGGCTCGTACAAAGATTTTCGGAGCCATCTTTGTACAATGTACAAAGACTTTTTGGGGCAAATTAATAGTAATTTTAACGTTTTTTGGAGTATTTTTTAGCCAAATTTCTAAAAATTTTCGGCGCTTCGCGCCGAGTATCATAATTACATTCTATTTAGCTCCAAGCGCGGGCATTTAACACTCCAAAATCTATCTGTAAGCATCTTTGTACAGATTAAAGCATCTTTTACATCTATTTCTACTGTTTTATAAAGATTTTATGCAGAAAAAAAGAAGTATTATACAACTTTGCACTGTTTTCTGCCGTTTGAAGATAAAATTGACTCATTTATCTTTGCGTTGCATTAAATTCATACGCAAATTGGTGTCTATTATGAGATTCAGTCAGCACATTGCAACAGCTTATTATTTTTAATTGTGTAACACAAGTCATTTTAACTTACTGAGTCGAATTTTATGTGTAATTTCAACCTAAGACTCATGAAAATTTTGGCGTTTCGGGCCGAACTAATATAACCAGCTGAATTTAGGACAAAGTTACACCTTTTGCGAAGCGTGCGGGTCACGGATAACAATCTAGTAGTATGTAAAAATGTGTACATTCAATTGCATATCTATACGCTATATGTATAAAACAAATTTCGCTCGTGCAAAGACTTTTCCGGAGATCTTTGTACATGTACAAAGAGGCTCGTCCAAAAAAAATTAGTGTCCGACTGTCTTTCGAATTTCGGCTGGGGCCTTTTGTATTCTGGAGAATCAATCCCTATATCCGACTTATGTTGGTTGGTATGCACATCATACACATAGGTGGGCGGCACCAAAATTCTGGGGGTGCAAGATTTTTCAAAGGTCAAACAGTGGTCTTAAAAATGGTGGTATGGCGAAAAAACACCATTTTTCAACGTTTCTCATCGAGCACTATCCAATGGCATCAAAAAATTGCGAGAAAGAAAACAAAAAAATTCAAAATTTGAATTCTGGGGGTATTTTGGTTTCTGAGGTGCATACCCCCCAAACCCCCCCACGCCAGGTGTGACCATGCATGAGCAGCAGCCGAATTCTGGGGTCAGAAGGGGCAAAATTGCCAAAAATAACACCAAAAATTCAATTCTGGGGTTATCGATCTGTTTTGGGGGTTTCAGATTCTGTGGGTGCAAACCATAAACGTCCTACACCCTAGTTGTGTAAAAGGTTTTTGCTTGTCTAAATTCATTCAGATTTTTGTACGTGTTTAAAGACGTTGCAGAAAATACATAAATTTTTTCTCATTATTGTACGTACATATTTGCGTACATATGTATGTACGAGTCCCGATTTGCCTTAATTTAATGCTGCTTTTGCTGTTTCTGGTTCGGAAGACGGTTTCGTTCATTTCTTTGACGTAGAAAGCAATAATCGATACAGCGATTTGAAATTAAAAGGTCATTGTTGTCCAGTTATCGACGTTTGCTTTAACCACGATGAATCATTGCTCGTGTCCGGTGATTCAAAAGTAAGTCAAAAAATATGACTCTGAGAAATGGAGGTTGTCAGGGAGGGCCTTAATTCTGGGGTTTGATAAGATTGTGAACAAAACATAGGTACTCTATCACTTTCTTAGCAAGAGCCCCGAAAAAATAGCATGTAGAAATTTTCAAAATGACATTCCAGGTTCTTGGGCATTTCTGCATAATCTAGGGTCTCAGCCACACATGGGCGTGGGGGGTTTGGGGGTATGCACCCTCCCAGAAGTTTAAATACCCCCCCAGAAATAAAAACACCCCCCCCCAGAAAAATTTTTTTTGCTTTTTTAGCAATTTTTTGATGCCATTGGATAGTGCTCGATGAGAAACGTCGAAAAATGGTGTTTTTCGCCATACGACCACTTTTAAGACCATTTTTGACCTTTTAAAAATTTTTTCACCCCCTCCAGAAATTTTTTCACCCCCCCCCCGCAGAATTTTGGTGCTGCCCACCTATGGTCTCAGCCAGCTTGTGTATTCGTTGTTTGGTCCACCTACATACCAGACATGCAATAGGGGTGGGAGGATGCCCCTACAAAGTTGGTCGTCCCCCATCCTCCCAACGCCAGAAAAGTTTTGACCCTTCCTCCCATTTTAGGAAAAAGTGCGATTTTTAGTGTTTTTTAGGTTTTTTTGGCCTTTTTTGTCCAAAAATTTTACATAATTTACCCCTGTTCTAAAAATGGCCGGGGAATCCTCCCTAAATTTTGAGCCGTTATATGTATGGTACATACTGTCAATAATGACGACTCCTCATGTTCCTATATAGCCTTTGATGTGTCAGTATAGCGTAATCGTTATTTTTTAGGGAAAAGTGATAATTTGGCGCAGGAAGAAACCGAAGCAAGAAAACGAATAAACACGATCCATTCCGCACATTATAGGCAATCGTAACCAGGGCAGCACCATATGTGGAGGTGGGGTTGGGCTTCTCCACCCCCAGAAGACTGAAAACACCCCAAAAATTCAATTTTTGGAAATTTTCATTGATTTTTTTGTAATTTTTTGTGAAAATGGATAGTGTTCGGTGAAAAATGTCGGAGAATTGTGTTTTTCGCCATACCACATTTTTTTGACCTTTGAAAAATCTTGCACACGCACATTTCCCCCCAGAGTTTTGGTGTTGTGCCCACCTATGGGCAGCACCAAAATTCTGGGGGTGCAAGATTTTTCAAAAGTCAAAAAATGGTGGTATAGCTGGAAAACACGATTGTTCAACGTTCAACAACGAAAGAAACAGAAAACTAACTTCAAAAATCGAATGCCTGGGGTATTTGGTTTCTGGGGCTTGCATACTCCCTAACCACCCCCACGCCCACGTGTGATCGTGAACCCGTAACAAGATTAATTATGTACGCTTTAAAGCTATATAGTCCGTTTCATTTAAGCTTGCGGTTTTTGAAAAAAAATTCAGTCTTACTGTACAGCTTTCTCCCATTGTTGAGCACTACATCACACTTGGAAAGTCACTTTGTAATTCATACGAGTTGAAATCCGCTAGCTTTTTATGAAACGAACGATAGGATATCTACCTGCCTTAACAATTTTGTGCAATACACTTACGATACATAGCTCAATAAATAGCGCATACAGCTCACACGAGTAATTGTCTACTTGTTGATATTCAAGAGATTAGGGTATACACCATACGGGGCAGCTTCAAAGTTCTGGGAAGCGGGTGCAAGATTTTTCTGAGGTCAAAAAATGGTGGTATGGCAAGGAAGGAACACCATTTTTCAACATTTCTCATCAAGCACTATCCATTGACATAAAAAATTTTCGAAAATCGAATTCTGATGGGGCGCATACCCCCACGCCCACTTATGGTATGCACCACATGTGGGCTTGGGGGTATGCCCTCCCAGAAGGCCGAATAGCCCCTCAGAATTCAGTTTTTGAAATCTGTTTTGGTTTTTTCGCAATGTTTTGATACTAATGGATAATGCTCTTGAAAATGCTGTTTTTTTCGCCATACCACCATACGTGGGCAGCAAGAAATTTCTGGGGGGGGTGCAAGATTTTTTGAAGGTCAAAAAATTGCCTTAAAAACGGTGGTATGGTGATAAAAACACCATTTTTCTACGTTTCTCATCGAGCACTATCCATTGGCATCAAAAGATTGCGAAAAAAATTTTCAAAAAATTGAATTCTGGAGGGTATTTTGATTTCCGGGGGGGGGGGGAGTTTGTTTTCTGGGGGTGCATACCCCAAACCCCCCACGCCCAGGTGTGCATACCACCATTTTTGACCTTTGAAAAGTCTTGCACTCTTCCCCCCAAAATTTTGGTGCTGCCCACCTATGGTATAACACAGCCTACCTTCGTCAACGGACTGATTATCAACTGCAAAGGAATGAGAGGCAATAAAAGCCGGCTCAAAGGCAGAATTAAGTAAGGTAAGTGTAGGTAATGTACATACTGCCATTGCGTAATCAAGTTGAAAAAAGTGATAATTGAAAAATATGAATCAAAAGATGTTTTCAAAGAACAATATACATACTTGAATTGCAGCAAAACTGAAGCTTCGGTTTGAAAAACGACCGTCTCAAACTGGTTCTATGTAGCTATGCAAAAGCGGTTAGGTGATGTAATGCAATGACCAACTGAGGGGAGATACTTGCACATTTGAACGAAGGTCGTCGAAGACTAAACGTCCTTCTCACTGACAAGTTAAACCTTGTGCATGGAAATCATTTTCAGCACTCAAGCAAGTGGCTGCAAAATTGGTTTCCATGCAGCCCACAGTGATACAATTTTGGTTAGTAAAACTTCGCAACGTTTATTAATTTCTATGTGCGTAATATCGTGATTGTTGTTTCAGTTT
>JAVLUZ010000341.1:3697712-3765624 GCA_036768485.1 Mermis nigrescens | reverse complement strand
TAAATTATATTGCTAGGGCAAATCAATATTTGATCGTGTCATTTCAGCTTTGACAATATGCAATTTCAATATTCATTCCTCATACGTTCCATGTTGCAAAATTATGCATTTTTCGAAAGCATAGATCTTTGCTTTCACAGGCAGCATCAGCAGCTGAAGTTCCTGACGGGTTTTGCCTCAGTTGCATTATAGGGAGCCGGTTATTCGCATCGGAAATACTTTCTTGCCAATAGTATGTTGGGTGCCTTCTGGCCTGAAGGGCTCATTATTGTGCACCATATCTGTAACGTTTGTGTAGATTTTTTCATGAGATTTTCTTGACGGGTTTTTTACACAGGTAGGTCGCCATACTTTTTCTCAAACCCCATTTATCCGGGCTTGGGACCGGCATGCAGATATTACAAGTAACCCTCACATGCAGGTGTTACAAGTAACACCTGATTGGCATGCAGGTGTTGCAAGTAACCCCATTTCAACTAATACATACGACAATAATGAAGGAGGATGTGGAAATAATGCAGAAGTTCTTTTGGTGCACATAATCAAGTGCGGCATTATTTGAATATTTTTAAAACTTTTCTAACACTTTGAAATAGACTAATACATCATGGCTTGACAAATATGTAATTCAGAGTGTTCGATACTAGAAAGTAAAACTGTCTTAAAAGAGCATACTATTGGAAAAGGTTCAAATCAAAAAAAATAAAGTAAGAAAAGAATAAAGGGGGCGAAAAATGCGGGTAAGAATCGGAATGTACTTTAATTACAAAATTAAATATAAAAATTGGGGAAAATGAGGAACTAATATGAAATAGAGGTAGGAAGAAAGTATGAAGAACATACGGACCAATAGAAATCAATAAATAATAAAAATAAAGTAAAAAGAGGCAAAAGGATAAAATCCAAATCGATTAATGATTAGCATAAACAAAACTATTTAAAATGAGTAAATTTAATTTAAAGTATAAATGTTGATAAAAAAGGACGCGAATCTATTTATCTTTGCGTAATTTTTCATGTTTGTACGGCACGCGCAAACAAGGATGAGTTGACGATCTAATGAATAAATTTTTATTTTGTATGATTTTCGTCTAACCACTGCTGTGACATGTCAATATTTTGAAGCCATAGGTCATTTAATGCATTTATACGCTTCTGACGAAAAGAAGCCATAGCTGTCTGCTAGAATAAATTTTAGACGACAAAGATTTACGAATTTTCATTTTTTTTAATTTTATGTCCATTTAACTCACTAACTTAACGTTTTATTTTTTCCAATCGTGATTTTAATTAATTAAGGATAAAACCATATCGAGACTTTCCGATAATTGTACGTTTCTCGTCTGCAGTTTTCAGTTGATTGATGACTCAGAAGAGCAATGAAATCATTAACTTCGTTGAAATAAATTTTTTATGTGTTTTGGCTGCACTATTGGGTTAGAAAAGTCAACGAATACGCCGTTATTTTTCTAGGCCCGGTTTTACAATGTTTGGGCTTTAAGCCAGGCTTAAACCTGACTTCAATGTTTGATCATACATACGTGGCTAGTTCTGTGTCAAACTTAAGCCAGGCTTAAGCCAGACTTCCTGAACAAATGGAAACCACCTCTGATCTTATCCTCAAACGCAAAGCAAAGATGAAAAACGATTATTGGTGTTTTAAAATCAATCGATGCACATATAGGCAACAACCAAATGCTGGTGGATCTGCTAACGCGAAAACGGTCAAAATATTCTGTCTGTCCTCATGCAATAACCACAGTAGGAGTATGGGACAGGAGAAAAATGCTTTTTCTAATGGATAACCCAAAATACTTTATTATGATTTTAGTTATAAGCTCCGAAATAGAATTTACATTGCGCTATCTGCTAAGTAAAGGAGAGATTATTAAGTTAAGCAATTTTATTTCTGCATTTTAGCAATGAATTCATGTCTATAACACAGTAGAGAAAACTCTAGCTAAAGGTTGTAGGTACCTGCTTCAGTTAAAACGGATTTGATCATTCTAGAAGAATAGCAATGAGAAAACAATGAGTTTTGATCACAAACACTGTTGGACTACTTATGAATGAGTTTTCTGAATCATGATGCAAAGAAAAAATAATCTACTAATAGTAAAAATCACAAAAAACACTGCGCGCCAATTCGTTAAATGGCTCTAAAACTGCACATGCTGTGCCATTATCTGATATTTTCCCTTTTGCAGACTTATGGCTAGGCAAAGTGCCTGATGCAGCAAAGAGGACCTCCTTGGAGTCAGCTGGTCAGCAATTTTCGTTTCCAAGTACGCGTCCCAGACAACTTGAATGAATTTTGCGCGGCAATGGAGGGAAGTGGCTGCTGCTAAGCAGCGCCGCTGAGCTTCCCTCATCCATTGCCGCATACGATGTGTCGCGCATCAATGATTATGCTGGACTCAGCGTTCATCTAAGGAAGTATCCTCAAGCGTCAGCTCCACACCACAAAAAAACGCCTTATTAGCCAAGAACGTTGGTGGAACAAATACTTCTGATTGATTAGCCATTGGCGACACTTTGTGTGCCCATTGGCGCAGTCCGGCGGCTACTGTACTGCGTTACAAACAAGCAGGAATCTTTTGCGGTGATGCTGGCTTTTATTACAACCAGCTAATTTAATTTGTGGTCGTTTTATTTTTGGGATATGATTCCGTATTTGTTAATAATCGAAAATATATATCCTTCCGCTTTTGGGAAGCCCGATTTAAACAATTTTCGCCAACTTACAAGCATAAAAACGGACCTTTTGTTCGCTATATTCAGCTCGTTAGCCCATTTAGCCATATTTTTTCCTGGGATATTTCGCGATTTCTGAAGCCGCTGTTCGGATTGCAGCAATTGCTAGCAACATTCTTGCGGGATGTGAGGCTAGGGTGCCACGATCCTAATAACGATCAAATCACTTATATTCACGCTTATGGGCCGACTTATGAGCAAATTTATAATATTTCTGATTTCTAACTGCGCCAAAACGCTTATTGGCAAAACCTGTTTTGCGCTAACATTTTATAATACGTTAGCCAAGGCCCAGTAGTTTGTATTACATGATGTGATTGAGTCCAAATCGCATCGTCTAAAGCAGTTGGCTGAATTTTTCTTTGATATGTTTGTCAACCCAAAACTACTGAATTGTTATGGCCAAGCCTGGAGCCTCCCACTACCCAATAGCATGGAGCGCTATATGGCGCTCAATCCGCTTATCACCATTGACGTCTTTATTTTTGATGGAAGCTTATTCCGCCAACAACAAAATTACGCCAACCGGCGAGCCACTGCCATTATTCTTCAATGACAATGAATTGTATGTTAAACAGGCGCCGACAAAACAGAAAAAATAGAAATCCGTTATTGCGTGTTCTGGTGCACATTCATCAGGAGTTGGGTAAACAGAAGTCGCAACCGTCGACAAGCACCGAAGTCGTGAACATTTTGTCTGACAAAGAAGTCGTTACTTTTGAGGACGTTATTCCGATGTTTTCCCTGGCTACTCCGGCCATTGCTGCAGCTACCATTATTTGCACAATGGCTACAACAACTTTTTACAAATCCATGTTGTTGGAACCGATTCTCTCACAGTACCAGGTCGCCACCAGCTCTCTGCTGGGCTTGACCATACCTTCAACGATGGGAACCACAATTGCTCCAACAGCAACGCTTTTGCCAGCCCGTATTCCATCAACTGTTACCTCCTCAATGTTAGCAATTGAGCCATCACCATCCATTATGCAATCAACACCACTTATTTTGCAAGCTTTGTCGCTTATTTCACAAAGTGTTACCAATTATTTTGCACCCCTTGCCAATCTTTTGTGCAAATGCTGCCAATTGCTATGCAATCAATGACAACTCGGTTGCACATATTGCCAAATTTAGTGCAACACGTTCCCCATCCCATTGCAGCCATCTAATTGGGACGAAAATTGTCCGATCCCCCCACATGATGGACGTTACAATGATTATGTTGCTGCCACAACCGCAGCTGCTTCAACGCCGCGTATGTTGGATGCAGATGCACGCTTTAGATACATTGCTTATCCCACACATAGCACCAAATTTTGCCTAAGTGCTGCTGTCCGTCGCCGCTGTAGTCAAAAACATACAGATTCTGCTAACAAACCAGCAGTAGAAAGCCGCTTTTGCTTCAATACATATTTTTACCAATTAGCCAAATCATTAGGCCGCGATGTACAAAATTTTTTGTCTGTTGATAGCATGCATAATTTTTGTGATTGGCTTGGCTCTGAACATGGATTTGCATTTTACAACAAAATGTTGGACATTATTCAACGCTTGCTACAACAAACTGTACGCCTGCCATTTACGTTATTTGCCTGTTCTAGTTGTGCCGCGAACAACCATTGGTTTTGTCAGCTGTCGCGCCAGTTGAGAGTAGATGCTGACCGCAGACCAACGCCGCGTTTTATTATGCGACCGAGCATTTTCCAATGTTTGTTTTATCTGGATAATTATTTGGCCCAAAATCGCTTTTTCATCACCACCCAAATGATGTTATACAAAGTTCCGTTGAAATTTTTGGTCAATCATCCGACGATCAAAACACTGTGCAAAATGTTGCTAAACCTCGCAAGCATAACATTCCAATCAAAATATTGCAGCATCGCGTCTCATCCCAAACTGGACCATATGGCTCCCATTTTGATCACAATGCGCCAAACGTTTGACATTTTTGAAAATTTCTGGGAATTCCAAAACGATTTCAAAACGGTTTTTCATTGCATGCCAATATTTTTATTGCCAGACATTATGCGTGCAAAATGTTTGCTCGAATTTTCTGGATAGCCGATTCTACCATTTTGCCGGTGTATACAATGACCCGGCCATTGCTTGGCGTATGATTGAGCAGTTGCAACGCATGATTCGCGTTGCATTTATTAGTCTGTCTTACACTGGATTCGCCAATCAAAGCATTTCCAGAGTTTCCCAAATTGGCTGAGAGCATTGACGAGCCGGAAGAACTACATTGCCAAATTTGTGCCATTTGTTTGGAGGCCGACCCGCACTTTGCTGTGCCGGTCCACTTTGAAAACTACCGCCAATGTCATAGTACTGACGTATTATTTGTGAAACAAATTGCAGGAAGATTTAAGCCCAAATTCGGAAGGAACGGCAGAAATTGCAGGACAAAACCAATATGTCAACCCGCCAAACAGCATGCCCCTTCACAAGATCCAAGAGGATCTACGGCAAAAGATGCGCAGGCATGTCATCGATTTGGAAGTGCCGGCCCAAATCGAGATTTAAAAAACAAGGATGGTTATCAAGCAGAAGGAACATGGAGGGAATTGCCCCCAAATTACCAAGGCGCTCGACCGTTATGCATTGCCCTGGATTGCTAACCGCTTCGTCTACCGTTCATTGCATGTCCTTGAAAGAGGAGCATAACCATAAAATTACACAAATTTTACAAGGCAAAAACGATGCATGTGCTCTATTGTCTGAAGAATTTGGAGAAGGAATATTCCAAAGCGACGTTGTCAAACCAGAACACTAATGGAACAGCAATTAGGTGCTTGCCACACTGACAAAGGGCGGCCACTTCCCCACCCATCGAGGCAACAGCACTCGCAATCGCATTAGCAATCATGTTTGCAGCCCAAATTGCAAAACCTTGGAGCAACGTACCCAGTCAGCGCCCGGCAAGACAACCATTATCGCCACGCCCAGCCGCGTCCCACAATGCAGTCTAAGGAGCGTCCGCCTTTGTCGCCACGATGTCACTCATATGGGTTTGCCGCCAATCATTATGAGTTACCGGCTCAGCCATAACCTTGTTGCGCCAATGATTCTGATGATGACGATACGCCCATTGATACACATCACAACTTACATTGACGTTTGCAACCACTGATCACTTTGCCATCCAGGCTTCACTCTCACGCATCGCCGCAAATCCAATTCGGATCACGACTCTGAAGCTCCACGCCATCGCCCGGAGCATCACTCTCGGTTTTATTTTAACAAAACCGGGTTTTATGGATTGTTAATGGACTTAGAAGCTAGAATCAAAAAACTCTGCGATTGTTGCCCCATCGGCCAGCAGCTGTCATCACCAGATGTTGTTTTCCCGGTCTTTTATCGCGATTGTGCTATTTTTCTTTGACTGTTTATTATTGCGTTGCCTTATCATTGTATTTTTTCTTGATTCTTTGGTGCTATCTTCTCATCAATATTGCATAATCAGGTATTGTCTTATTTTGCTCGCATAATTACATTCCTTGGTCTTATCTTTACCTTGTTGCTTTAATTTTTTTGTCTTTGGGTCTTAATCTCACTCCTGCCTATTGATCTTATGTGCCATATAATCTCGCGTTCTAAAATTATTGCTCAAAAGCAGTATTCCTATTAACATTTCGTAATTCTTTACTGGACAAGGGGTCAAACTCAACCAAAAAATTTTTCATTTCAAAAAAATTTACCTTCCGGGAACTGAAGGCTACTAAAGAAATTCCCATCTGAGCGGTGACTCCATCTCTGGATACATAATTTTTACTGAAGGAGTGTATTACCCAAACGATCCATCTCTTTGCACGCTTTCTACGCTATATCGTTATGTGGCGCAAGTCTTAGAGCGTCTTTGAGCACGAACTTTGACATCAGCTTGCATCGGGTCTCCGTTTGATGAAAAAGTCTGGCCGCAAAAATCGTCAATAACGGCTACTCAAGTTTAGGCGCCGTTAGCCGCCGTTCGTACTAGAAAAAATTCAACACTATGTCTCAAATTTTTTCGGAAACGTGGGAGAGTGTAACTACGGCAGTTACACAATATGAACTTTTATACAAACATTTTACCATCAGTCCGCGAAGGCCAGCCAACAATGTTGTTATACTGTACCGGATTTACATAACTATTTGAGTAGCCATCCTTGTGATGTGTCAGTTCGAGATTATGCCTTCATTTCTCAATTAATCCCTATTTTTCAGTTCAAAATTCAATTAGGTACTTGTCTAGTAAAATAGAATGACGTATATGTTAACAGCAGTTGTGTACCTATGTTACCGCTATAATCTTCTAGAACATTCTATTTGGTAAAAACTTAATTTAATCAATGTTAAGTTGTTTTCA
The DNA here is from genome assembly GCA_036768485.1 of Mermis nigrescens. NCBI lineage: Eukaryota > Metazoa > Nematoda > Enoplea > Mermithida > Mermithidae > Mermis > Mermis nigrescens. The sequence continues at coordinate 3,758,522 of JAVLUZ010000341.1, read as the reverse complement.
TTGACTTTGCTTTACTGTAGTCATCCTAGTAGGATAGTCAGTTGGAGTTCTGACGTTTTGGCGTTTTGGCGTTTTCGTTTTAGCATTATAGTTTGTGCTGGCTTAGAGCCGCGCTTTGCACATTTGTGCAATAAAATAAAGAACAACCACCCAGTGATAAAGTATATTGAGGGTAGGTTGGGCGACTTCGGCGTTAATTTTATTTTGGATTTTAGTAGAGTGAAATAGGGTAAATCATTTATGGTCTTATCTTTTATTTATTTTACAGAGAATTCATCTTATCTTTTTCTCTACCCAAAAAAATAGCTAAAAATATATTAAATATTTTATGATGACTGACCAGTTGAGAGCTCGCTGTTGTTGTATTCGAATTTTAGAGTGCTACACAAATTAGGAACCAAAGCATTTCCGAATTACTCGGACCTCAAGAAAAGAAGTTAAATTATCGAACTTGAGGTTGGGTTGAGATAGGTCAACTGACCTTTGCGAGCATCAGGTACTAGTGTTAGGATTTAGGGCATAGCTGCTTAGAAACTCCTGGCAAGAAGCGGTCAGCAATATTAGGACCGAGGGAGTTGAAGCCATAGGTCTACCAAGGGTCAATTGGCTCGAAATCGCCCCATGATAGTGCGAATCTGACCAGCACTGAGCAGCTCAGGTACCTAAGTAAGTCCCAAAGGCAAATACATCTGTATCTGTGCTGAGTCCGTAAACACAGTGCGGCCATGTATTTACAGAGTGTTTAAAGTGTAAAGACCGTAAAACCAAATAATTTGTGGAAGGCCACTTTTTTTAAAAATGTTGCCCTTGATTTGTAGATTACGAATCTGACTTTAAATTCCCTTTACAATCAATGGTTGTTGCACAAAAGTGTGAAGTATTCTAGTTTTTCTACTCTTTGCGTGTCCTTCAGCTTATCTAACTCAATTTTGGTTTCTGTGCAGTCAAATTAGTTTTATATTATAGAGGTTTACAATATCTCAAAAGCCAATTTTTCTCTTCTAACGCAATATTTCTTGATCTGTGATCATTTTATCGTAAAAGTTTCGAGACTAAAATAGAAATTCCTTCATCTACTCCGCTAAGTAGGCGGAACATGCTAATCAGCTTAAAATGTGCCCTACCTTAGCGTTACAGATCCTAGTTCATTTTGTTGCTATACAACCAATATTGCGTAGCACACGTGTTAAGCTTTACACTGAGAAGCACTTTTACAATTTGCGGAGGGCCAATTTTTTCTTAAAAGGTTGCCCCTAAGTTGTAGATTACGAATCTGATAACTAATGTTAATGCTAAATTAATAGTCGCGAGAAATTTCTGGGGGTTTTGGCTGGTTGGAGGTGCGACAACATGTGGATTGGCCTACTGGTGCATTTTTCTTTCCAATTTCAAAAATAAGACTAAGCACATGCTCGTTATCTGTTGATTTATCACACACTTCGATAAAGTAATACAGTAGGTGCATAGGTACCTATAAGTACTTATACCTATTACCCTGGGGATAACGTTACAACTTAGCATATGTTATAAGATGGGCAACATGCTTGACATATTCACTGAGCTATACTGTGACGGAGGTGTGCTATATGTAGAATACACAAGGAGTGGTCTTGGAGCAGGGAGCAGCCAAGGGAAGGGGAGCGGGTCAGGGAACAGCCAAGGGGCAGAGAGTAGTGTAGGGAGCAGCCGTGGGGGTAGGACAGCCATAAGGGAAGGGTTCAGGGAGCAGCCATAGGAAGGGAGCCAACCTAGGGGATTGGTTTGGGGGTTAGGGAAGAGGCAGGGTCAGGGAGCAGCCTATGGAAGGGGCGGAGGCTTGGGGAGTGGCTGTGAGAGGGGGTAGGGAGCAGCCCAAGGGAAGGGAGCGGGTCATGGAACAGCCAAGGGCCAGAGAGCAGGGTAGGGAGCAGCCATGGGGGGTAGGGGAGCCATAAAGGACGGGGTCAGAGAGTAGCCATAGGAAGGGAGCCAATCCAGGGGATTGTTTCAAGGGTTAGGGAGCAGCAATAGGAAGGGAGTCAACCTAGAGGATCGGTTTGGGGGTTAGGGAGCAGCCCTAGCAAAGGGAGCGGGTCAGGTAGCAGCCTTGGTGGTATGGGCCCTTAGAGGGAAGGGTCATTTGGGTTAGGGTCCCCCTCCCGCTCCTAGAGGAACCAACCGACCAGTGCCAGGTGACTGACCGCCTAAATGACAGTGTTTATACTTTAAATATTTTCTCTAGTTTGTTTTTTTGGCCGAAAGCTGAAGGACAACTACACTTTCGGTTGCACGCCTACCCAGCTTTACACTACTTTTGGTAATGAAATAATCAAACACTTAAATCGTACGATGTATAATTGTACAGTAACAATCACGAATGATTGCAACATTGCTGTCTTGATTTGCAGACGTCCGTGGGAAGGTCTGATCTGAAAGAGGTATAAATGAATCTATAAATAAGGATATTGAATATGAAGAGACAGTAAAATATAAAAATGGAAGAGCTTAAAGAATTAAACAAACGATTTTGTGTCAATGAGGAGAAGAAAACGTATGGGAGGGCAATCAGGCCACCCATCCAATTGTGCGGGTGGAAGTTGGAGCGCCCCATGTACCCATTAATGATTCACCTGTGCTGCTACTGCCAAAAAATTCATTGGAGCACGACTTTTTGAAACTAACGGAGGCAGATGGTATGCGACAGTACAAACATGCCCATTATGCTGTGAGTTTAATAGGGCTATGCGAGAGCTGGTAGTAGTGTTATTTTGATATACCAAAAATAAATTTTGGTATGATTTTGGTAGGCACTTGCTGGACTATCAATATCATATTTTAATTCTGTGAATTTTGGTATATCATATTCTTATCATATCAAAACTCTGTGAAATGTGAAAATATTTTTGATATAATTTTGGTATAATTTTAGTATGAAGTGGTAGCACTTTTCCTTTTTCGCTCTATATCTTACTTATTTTGTACGAATGATGCTGTAGGTATTTTCCACATGTTGTTCTATCATATGGAGACAAATACGTAGGTAGGTATGCACGTATGTATACCGAGCCAGAGCCCCCTCATATGTACATATAGTCCGTTGAGGTTTGTATACCACCTACGTCATTCGTGAGCACTTCATTGGGCGTCGGGGAGGGGTTTGGAGGGAATGCACCCCAAGCAAAAATACCCCCCATAATTCAATTTTTTGAATTTTTTTTTGTTTTTTGCAATTTTATGATGCCAATGGATATTGATCGATGAGAAACGTTGAAAAATGGTGTTTGTTCGCCATACCACCATTTTTGTTGGGCCATTTGACATTTAAAAAACTGCACCCCCAGAACTTTGGAGCCGCCCACCTATGGTGTACTTACATACAATTAGCGCAGCGTAGTATGAGTGAAGTAACACCTGTCTGTGTTGATTTATGCGTAATATAAGGTGAGCTCAGCTTATCATTAAGGTTGGCTTATAGTCTGTTTCACATAAGTTTGGGCATAAATTTTAAGAAGTTATTCGAAAGTAAGCCGACGGATTACGATAATTATATATCAAATCAATGCTATAATTGCAATCTGTCAATTTGTTGTCGGACATCGTTTTTAAAATTTTTACCCAAACTTGTGTGAAACAAACAGGGAGTTTACAATACATTAGGTAGGTAGGTAGGAATGATGACCATTGAATTATTTGTTCTCTTAATCCTTGTTTGCCACCTGTATTCTTGACCGTTGAGCTTCCCTGATTGTGATCCAAATATTCGAAATTTTGTTATTTGTCGAAAAGTAAAAGGAATTCATGCAATTTTGAAACTTAATCACGTAAATTTCGAAAGTTTTTATATAAATGAAAATTTTTTGAAATTTACGTCCTAAAAATGTAATGCTCGTGTTTTTCTATAGTTTGTTTCACAAAAGCTTGTGCACTAAAATCTATTTTATACGTTTAGTGAGCAGCACACCAGGGCGTATGGGGTTTGGGGGTATGCATCCATCCGAGAAACCAAAATACCCTCCCCAGAATTCAATTTTTGAAATTTTTTTTCGTTTTTTTCGCAATTTTTTGATGCCAATGGATAGTACTTGATGAGAAACGTCAAAACATGGTGTTTTTACGCTATACCACCATTTTTAGGGCCATTTTTTAACCTTGAAAAAAATCTTGCACCCCCAGAATTTCCTTGCTGCCGCATTATGGTGAGCAGAGTAGGTACGAAATTCGATTTCTAAGTAGCTTACTGTAACACAAACTAGCTATGCTTATTCATTGCTGTGCATAACATCGTAATTGTTGCTTTCGAATAAGTGAAAAATCGTTGGAAATGAGAGATCATCGTTCAAAAAATATTGATTACCTGCATACTTAGTCTTTTGACTTTGAAATAAAATAAACGAGTCCTAAAATATGCATAATTTATTACAGTGCATTGATATGCATGCATTTAATTCCCCAACTATTTTGCTTACATAGGTACTTACTTTGAAATGGTTGCAGAAAAGTAAATCATAGGTATACATATGCACTACACTACCAAAACATATTAAATATATACCAAATATCAAAAATATATCATATTTTAAATAACAAATAGCGAAATATCATATTTATATCAAATTAGAATTAAGCTAACTATACCAATATCATATTTTAATTATTTTTGGGCTACCAAAATAACACTAGCTGGTAGTCGTGTTCTGATGCGCTATGCGGAGCATGTAAAGGAGGAAGAAAAGGGTAAAACGAACTACTAAAGTCTATAAATGTGAGCAGAAACCTGAATAGTTGTATGTACTGTCTGAGCCTATATTATTTTTATCTGCTACGACTTCTGCAATTCGCTGAAAATGTCATCACCTAGCGAATTGGCTTTTTCATCATTTTGTGAACAAACTGGTCGACAAAGCGGCATCCCATTACATTACTGTACAGAAGGTGGAACGGATCGGCAACTGCTTCTGGATGCAGCTTATGGATGAATTTAAGGATGAACGTCGTCTTGAAAAATGGGAAAGCATTCTGGACGTTTGAGCTGAGCTTCAAATAATGTGTTGCAAATCGTGTATATGAAGCATTGTATGAATTGTGGCGAAATTTCGATATTAACGCTGAAAAATATGTGGGAGCATTTGTACGATAATGCGATCATGCATAAAGTTAATATGGTGTTGTAAATATGAATTGAATAAATAAAAAAAAGAAAAAAAGCGAGAGGTCATGTCAGTGACATGTATAAGTACTGATGATTGGTGCAGAATGCATGAATCAAAATGAATGAGGTGTTAAATGAACTATACTATTATCCAAAAACTGGCTACTCTGGCGCCTATCAGCTTTGCACCCGAGCCCATAGGTATGATCCCCCGCATTCAATTCAAACAGGTATGAGCATGGTTGGGTAAACAGCCTACATATTTGCTGCACAAGCCGCTTGTAAAACACTCCAAACGCCATAAAGTTATTGTGAGTGCTATACATGAACACTGGCAGGGGATTTGGTGGACTTGCAATCTATGGCTTGTTATAATGACGGGTATAAGTATTTGTTGAATTGTATCGACATTTTTTTCGAAATACTCCTAGTCAGTACCTTTAAAGACCAAAAATTTAAAAGAGGTACATGAAGCATTTAAGTCGATTTTACATTCGTCAGGATGAAAATCATACAAACTTCAAACAGATGCCGGCAAGGAATTTGTAAACAAGGAATTTCAACGTTTTCTGAAATCGGAAGATGTGAATTTCTTTACGACGAAAAGCAAAATGAAAGCAAGTGTTATTGAACGTTTTAATAGAACCTTGAAAGAAAAAATGTGGCGTTTCTTTACACGTAATAATACATATAGGTATATTGATATCATAGATAAACTCGTGAAAAATTACAGTAATTCTGTTCATAGAACTATTGGTATGGCTCCATCAATCGTAAATGAAATAAACGAGCGCGAAATTTTGAATAAAGCATTCAGAATAGAGCCTCGCATTAAGCCCGGTACAGTTCAAATTTAATATAGGCAACAAATTGGACTGAAGAATTTTTCGTTCTAAAAGAAAGATTTGCACGCACTCCCCACATTTACACACTAGAAGATCAGAATGGTTAAAAATTTGAGGGTATTTTCTATGAAACAGAATTGCAGAAAATTGATACATCTGCTAAAGATGTGTTTATTATTGAGAAAATATTAAAAACGAGGAAGCGGTCAGGGAAAACTTATTATTTAGTGCGGTCGCATGGTTACCCTCGTAAATTCGATTCATGGGTGTCAAACGTTGTAAAGTTATAAATATAAAGTCATAGATACATTGTAAAAATCAAAATGGATGATTTCAGAACAGATCCTGGTGACTTTTATCTATTTTTTGAATGTACAAAGGCTATGAAAAACAATGGAATGTATACTCTCCAGCTAAAAAGCCCCTAGAATTTACAGGCAAATGGGAAATGTGTGTAAAACAAATTATTCAAAAATCTTATTTTACGACACCAAATTCTGTCAGTTATGTTTCGCCTGATAAACCCGACGAAAAAAATGATTATGAAAAAATTTAATATTGAACCGAGAAATTTTCCATCTAGCATTGCAGATTTAGTAGAATACGTTTAATCAGGCATTACCAGAAAAGTATTCAGAATGACGTTCACTTGATTATTACACCTGATAATTACGCATTTCTGAATATTAAAAACACTCAAGGTGCAATTAAGTTCGCCTTACTTGACAGAATTATTAGGTTTAAACATGGACACAATTTACCCTCACGTGTTCCCCACTCAAAACTTTGTCGTCAGGGGTGAGCGTCGTGTTTGGATCAACCCCGTCTTTTTGGTCAAATCTGGTCTTGCTGTACCCAGCGCGTACTGTTCTCAAATAATCTGCATGGATGTCTTTCAGCCAATGCAGCATCTCGTAAACTATAAATATGAAAATGTATCCTATTATAAAGTACTTCAAAGCTTCATATCATCAATATCTATAGCAATAAAAAATACAGACAACTATAGTTTTTTGCAGTCGGATCCAATCATTCTACAGTTGTACTTTAAAAGATCTGCGATATTGTAAAAAATGTCTATTTAACCCTATTTCTGCACGTCAGCCTTAGGAATCATGACAATGACTACTGCCAAACCTAAAAAGCACCAGTTACTGTAAGACGGTACAGAAAACGAAAGGCAAAAAGATTTTCAAGTATAGGTGGGCGAAGAATAAGTTTATAAATAAGAAAAAGAAACGACAATGTAGAAAGTCTATAAATAGGCAAAGTAGATCTAAAAAATTGCATCATCTATTTGCATTGACAAATTCTAAATATGTCGAAAAATAAGGCAGAAATTGTTGAAAAGCAGGCCGTTTCTATTGTAGCTGAAAATGAAGTTGCATATTATCCTATAGGTCCATTAATTACAGAAGAACTGATTCAATTTGATATTACCGAATCGTGGATACAGCTTACGGACCCCAACTTTTTATTGAAATCCGTGCAAAAGTAGTTAAAGCAGATGGATCAAAATTAGATGAAGCAGCCCGCGTAGCACCCATTAGCTTGACATTGCATGCACTTTTTTGCGATATTGTATTGAAAGTGAGATTACGTGATTGTTAGTCAAGCAACTAACATGTATTCGTATAGGGCTTATATAGAAACAAATTTCACATACTCCTCAGCTGCTAAAAATGGGCAGTAGGTATACCACAAATGTTTTACAAGGAGCAAACGGATATGTTTAATAATACTGTAGCAGGAAGTAACCCCACATATGATAAACGTGTAGCCAAATTTGCAGAAAGCAATGTTGTTGAAATGGCAGGATGAATATACTGTGATTTTTTACGGCAATCAAAATTAATTATTCCAGATATGAAATTTTTTATAACTCAAGTGCCCACTCATACATCGTTTCACTTGCTTTCAGGGACAGCAACACCTAGTGAAAAAAATAATAATTACAAAAATTATACTGAAAGTCAGGCGCATGTATATATCTAGTAGTACAATTTTAGGTATAGAGGCATCACTACTTCAAAATCTGCATTGTACCCTATCAATCGCGCTACAGTAAGGATCACACAACACTGTAAAAAAAATCGTTGTACATGCACAATAAACTTGTGTCCAATTCTACAAATCTGTTCCATGGACACAAAAATATTGTGTAGGTACTTGACAATCCGGATGTATATTTATCCAACACAACTTTTTTGTGTTCTGCCTACAAGCTATGATGCATATTGGATTAGGCTCAGATTGACGTGCATATGACCGCTTATAGCTGAAAGCATGATTCATTGTAACCAGTACTAAGATAGATGGAAGGACAAAGGGTAGGTAAATACCTACCTTCATACTCTCAGTTGTGATGGAATGAAAGGTGGTGAATGCAGTTGGAGCACACTTTGTCAGTTTGTGTGTTATGCGTTTTCCAATTCTTGATTATATATATATTTTCAGAGATTGATAATACTGGCAGTGTAATATATTTATATTACCTATATATTTACTCAACTTCAATATGAGTGTGGCTGTATTCAGCTCAAATTGATCGGATCTTGTTATGTATGCTTTTATTGCCTTATTCTGTTTTACTATTCAAGTGATTTTATATGCACTGCTTGATTTGTTCTTAAGGCAAGCTTATTTTTAATGACCTTTTTTACAACTGCGAATGTTCTTACTCATGATTCCTCTTCACTAGCAGCTGTCGGGCTTTGATAACATTTTTTCAACGCTGCATGCTGAATAAGATTCTGGCATATTGACTTTCTTTATCCTGAACCGACTGGAAGACATATTTGTATGTCAAAAGTGACTCTTAAAAATGGAAGATATCCTTCAATCTATTCTTCGCACTAATCGCTTTTCATTCCCAATTGATGTTTAGTGAAATTCTGATAGCATAAGCAATTTTTCAGGCAAAATTTCATAAATTTTGGGAATTTTTGGAAAAATGATGTAAAATTATTACGCTTAAAGTAGACATTGAAAGAGTTGACAAAAATTATTATTTCAAATGTTGATATTGGATTTTTGCGACTATTTTCAGAGCATGAGAAAAACTTAGACTGCGATTCTCTAAAAAGAATCTTGAAACCATTTACGACTTTATTTTTTCTTACAATCTGCTGCTCTTTATTTTGAATTATATTACATTACTTAAATTTGGTGTCGTAATGTAAGTTTTTGTGCATTTTCTCTTGATCATTATTGTTTTGTGTGAATACCTAGTGAATTTTTGCTCAATATTTGTTATTTCGAATGTGGCATTATATGCCCGATGTCAAAATTCATTAGTCAGTTATTTTAGCTAAGAAGATACAAATTTGGTTCAGAAAACTGACTAGTGCATTTTTTCATTCCTCTTGCTTGCGTTATACCTATCATCAAATGTGTGTTATTTAGCGTCTAAATAAAGCTTTCAGATTGGGGCCCAAAAATCGATATTCTGGAGGCTTGAAAGTTGTGTTGGATCTACAGAACAAATTACGTTGGCTCTGACACAATAATATTTTGTTGTATAGATTGCTTTCTTATGTAGCACCTACAGAATATTGTTGTGTAACTAAGACATATAAAAGTTGTGGCAGCCAATTACTCACAACTTTTTTGTGTAATTACAACATTTTTTTAACAGTGAACTAGCACCCGGTCAAACCGATATATCTAATTTTGTTATAAATAGTGGTCAAATACCCCACTTGATTATTATTACGCTAGTAAAGTCATCTTCTGTTTTAGGCTCTTATGTCGCAATTCCGTTTTTGTTATCACTAAGAAAATGTATAAGTGCTCAAATACAGGTTAACGGACGTTTGTTTCCACCCCTGCCCTATACCCACAATGAATCTCTTATTGATCCGTATCTACACTCGCTAAGAATAGTTCAAAAACTTTACACAGACTCGGACACTGGAATATCTTTTGACGATTTTTTACCTGAAGGTCACCAGATTCTGCCTTTTGATTTTAACCCTGAAGAAGGGGGAATACCCGCAAAATCTAACGGGGTAATAACATATACAGGGCAATGGCCCGTAAATGCTTTTGGTGATTACTGTACATTGTTCCTCTACATGTTGTGGGATAATTCTATAAGTATAGATCACCACAGAAATGTAATACTCGACTATACACCTTAAAATTATGAACTCCGGTCAGCTGAGAACGTTAGCCCAATTTAATCGGCATTTAAAAGGTGTCTTTTCATGCAATGAGGTGTACGACTTAAAAATTGACAAAAATGAGCAATTGTTTTATATTATTGTGAATACTACACGTGGTGTAGGCATGCATTAAGTTCTCTTCTTTAAACCCATGAGTGAATAAAATTATATTTTTTGACAGTTTTGTAGAAAGAGCCTGAAGAGTATGGAAAATGTTTAGAAAAAGCCATTCTACGCTTTTCATCATTTTCATCTTACCCCCATCAGTACGTCGTTCGGGGTGAAAAAAGCGCTGCAGTCAAACTTATTGTCCATGCGCGTTATGTACTGCCTCTTTGCAGCGTATAAGCTTTCTCAAAATTACACTATAAATAGCATTTTATGCTACTTTTTAAATAACCGATCGTTAAACAATAAATTGATTTGCGACTGGTTTAAAAAACGATATCATATAGAGAGCGGTAGCTCTCTATATATATGTTTGACTCGCTATGTTTTGCATTAGCGGGGTTTTTTAATTTCTAACGTCGATAAAATCCTTGGCTTTGATCGTATTCAAATAATTTTTGGAGGATCAGTTGTTCTAACCAGATCCCATTGCAGGTTTAAATTTTTTTCTCAAGTTTAAAATTGCCGTTTTTATTCAAGGGTGAATTTCGAATTTTGAGAAAAATGTGGTCGGGGGTCTGCTCCTGGTGGTATGGACAGAAACTGTTGAAATTTTTTTATGAACCATTCTAAGAAAAAAAGTCGAGACGTCCCCTTGGAAATTTTTTTAAAAGTCGAATTCAAGGAATGAAACCGATTTTAAAATTACGAAAAAATTGAATTTTTCTCACAAAAAGATTTATAGTCGTGTGATACCTCATTGTGTTCGTCTAAAAGAATTACATCTAACTGTAAAATATTAGATTTTTTTATCAAATGTGACGTAATTAAATTACATTTTAACCTTTGGAAAAAGTGTAAATTTCAAGACTTTGTCGTTTATTTCAGGATTTTCAGCGATAACAAGTATTTTTTATTTTGTTTTTATGTTGCTCTAATTAATAACAATCGTTTTCATGCTGAAATTATGATTATTAATTTCTTCTTATTAAATCATTTGCATATGCAAATCGGAAAAGAAATTAAAGTTCTTTTTCGTATGTACACCATCATCTTGTTTGTATCATATGAAAATTACCTATTACTGTACAATTTTAATTCATAGTTTTGAGTTTGTATTGCTTTAAAAAAAAGAAAAAGAATTAAGGATTTTTCGGAAGTCAACAATTGATATTTTATTTCGTTGCGCGAAGATCGATAAGATTGACATTTTATTTCGTTGTGCGAAGATCGATAATATTGACATTGTATTTCGTTGCGCGAAGATAGATAAGAAAGGACTCGTTTGTTAAACGATATTATGAAAAAAGTATGTAGGTATGTAGGTAACCGATGTATCTACTTATGTAGCAAGTGTATCGATATGGTTAAGGAAGCAGCACTACCGCACAGAAAATTGTGCAATATTTCTAATCTTTCCATTATGTGATTATGTTATCACACGCGTGTTATTCATAATTATTTTAATTTGTCATAATAGTCAATACTGTGTCGAATTGAAATGAATTGAATTCACGTAAAATTACGATTCTGCAGAATTGAATCTTCAAAAATTGCGCTTCGATTTCATTTTTTATGAAGGAGAATTTTTCCGCAGCTTTTTGGTAAAATGCGCGAAAGCAGAAAATGGAAATGATGGATAAAAACGTAGGAATAAAGGAAAAAGATGAGCGATAAGGCGAAATGAAAAAAGATCAGAAAACATAGATTCGCCGAATTTGTTTCGATATGCTAACCATTTCTTAAAACTTCCTTTTAATTGTATTACAGCAAATTTTTTCAGAATCGATAGTACTAACCAGACCATACTGCCATTTTCAAAGATTTTTTGCTTATCATCAAAATTTACATTTTTATTCAAGTGCAAATTTCAAAGTTTGCTAAAAAGCTGTCACGCTGTTGTAAGTGAACGAATGGATAAAAAATGTACAAATTCATTTTTATGAACCCTCCGAGGAAAAAAAAGTCAACACGTGTGCTTGGAAATTTTTTTAAAGCTTAAATTGAAGGAATCAAATCGAATTTAAAATTGCGGAAAAAATGAATTTTTTTAGTTTTTTTATTTCTAGTCATGTGATACCTCATTCTGTTCGCCATATAAAGTTACATCTAATCGTAGAATATTAGATTTTTTAATCAAATGTGACGCGAATGACTTGCATTTTTTGTCTAGTGAAAAATTTTAAATTTTAAGAGTCAATTTCTGTAAGAATCAACCCAGCGATGTAGTAAGGGCGGACAGTTAAAAAATAACCTATCCTCATTTTGACGTATGTTGTACAGTTTTTTATTCTGAGCAACATGGTGTAAAGCGTTTTGTACAAAAACCATTTTTCGCTTGGAACATCAACCTCAAAGTTTGAAAAATCGACACTTTTTGTCAAAAAAGAGTAGATTTACTTTTATGACTATAACTTCTTAACAACGCAAGATATTAGAGTCAATATTTTTTTAAATGAAAGAGCAAGATTTTGGCTTTGAATTATCACTTTGATAAGTCCACAAGTTTGACGGGTTGAGAAATTATGTAAGACTGAATATGAAAAAGTTTGACTATGTGCACTAAAAAATTTCACATTTTGTCCTATAACTCCTATACTAGATGCGGGTGATTCCCAAAATTTTAGTATGATGTGGCACTTAGATGTGACATATATTTGGCAAAAAATAAAAAAATTAAAGGACCACTTTTTGAGCAATGAGTCTTCACGCAAGACCATTTATTGTGAGTTACACAATTGTTCTTGCCCAAAACTTTTCTTTTAGACGTTATATCTCGCAAGTAAGGTAAGACCAACTCTCAAAATTTTGGTTAAATAATTTACTTAGTCTTATGATGTTATCGGCAAAAGAATATGAAAGTTGTCAAATTTCTGATTGAACAGTGGCCCTTAGCGTAAGTGCAAGTCAGGTAGGAATGGCTGATTATCAGCACACAAAATTCTTCTTTTTCCAATTATAACTCCTGCATTAGACATGGGACATTATTTAAATTTTAACACATTGTTACTGTAAGCCGTTTTGTGCCATTGGTAAAAAATAAAAATATTGCTAAACCACTTCTTGAGCAACGGATCATTAAGTAAATACTACTATGACACATGACTGGATACACTCAAAAACCTTTCTATGTTCTAGGGGATCATTCATTATAGGAAATTAACACAATTTTACTGCACCTCACCATATTCAGCGCATAATAAGAGAACAACACCCAATTTCTCGAAGCATGACTATCAAGAAGTGTCTTATTTTTTAGCTTGCTCAGTTGTATATCTGAAGATAATTAATTCTGATGGGATTTCACTTTGCCCCAATTACATCTGTAGTTTACCTACTCACCATGTAGGTATGGATTGATTTGTTGTGAATGTAAGCATGTGCTAATGTCAGTTTCTTTGCATAAGAAGAATTAAAATAAAATTTTTTAAAGCAAAGGAAGATAGCAAGTTGATTAAGTTCAAGCTTTTAGAAGGGCCATACTGTAAGTAAACATTTTTGAAGCAATATCTACTTTGTATTGAGAAGTGCAAAAGACGCAAGCTTGGCTGTAGAGAACTCAGCTTATGGACTCATATGAAAGATTACTCAAACAGTGACAAATGTACATATATAATCTTGCTTTGGATTACTGGGACATAGATGCTATCATTCAAAGCTATTCCATAAAAAGTTGAGTTAGGATCAGGAATGGACTATGAGGACTTAATATCATGCGACAAATTGTTACAACAAATTCAAACATCAAAACAGTCACTGTGCAGCAGAACATCATCAATTTCTTCAGACTCTAATTCAAGGTTTGGGTCAGCCATAAATTCATCCTCTGGGCATTCATCAGTCACATCTTGCGCTGCTCCCTCTGATTCTCGTTTTCTGGCTTCACGCGACCAAAAATTTGCTATTTGTTGCCATGTAAGATATTCTGATGAGCTAAACTGTGGCAAGCTTCGCATTTCTTTCGCCACATCTTGCGGGTCATATTTCTGGCGATTCTGCACACCATAGTCAAATTTCTGGATAAGGAATCGGCGCTGCTTTTCAGAAAAAGCTTTGCATATTCTGCGCTGCCGTAAGGCCCACCCCGCTTCTAAATGATCAATATTATTGTCGGTGGAATATGTTTGCCATTGATTTTGCAAAACTTCATTTAAGCTAGCTAGCCTAGGTGTCAAGTGCCGTTGCTCTATTGTATTAACATATGTTGTTACTGCTGCATCACGTAAAGTTTGCCTCTCGGGTTGATATTGATGGAATCCTAGATCTAGATGGTCATCCAGTTCTTGCAAGCTTGGATAAGACTTCAAGCATCCGCTTACAGGGCACAAGAAAAGATTCGCACCTGTATCATGGGCATTGTCAGAAGTACAATTGGCTCTTGTTGAAAGTTCCTGACTTCTCTTGTCTTGTATAGGTATCCACAGATTGGACAATGAAATCTGACTCGGCAATCTACCCTGGTGGTAAATTAAAATTGGGGTAAATGTACATTTTCCATGCTTGCCTTTCCAGGAATTTTCAGGAATTAGCATTCCTGAGCCAATGCTATAAGCCTTCCAGGCTATGATTTGACCATCCTCAAATTTGAAATTATTTAGAAAGTTAATGCTCTGTATCTGTGCCAAATTTGACTTAGATTTTGCTAGTGATCCATATAAGACTGACATTCCTTTTATACCATCATAGGCAGAGATACAGTGGACATATCCAGCTGGGGTAGAACATTTGTGATTCTCATCAATATAAAGCTTCACTTTTCGCTTTATTGCACCAGCCATTCTGTCACAATCGCCTTTTCCTGACTGTGGATCGCTGAAATCCCATTGTTTTATATTGATGTGCAGGTTTGAAGCAATTTCATTCATGGATTATAAATGGGCTTGCGTGAAGACTCATTGCTCAAAAAGTGGTCCTTTAATTTTTTTTATTTTCTGCCAAATACATGTCGCATCTAAAAGCCACATTATATCAAAATTTTGAGAATCACCCGCATCTAGTATAGGAGTTATAGTATAAAATGTGAAATTTTTAGTGCACAAAGTCAAACTTTTTCATATTTAGTCTTACGTAATTCCTGAATCCGTCAATTTTGTGGACTTATCAACGCTTCGACTCGTAGAGAAAATCTCGCTCTTTCATTTAAAAAAAATTTGACCCTGATATCTTGCATTGTTAAGAAATTATAGTCATAAAAGTAAATCTACTCTTTTTTGACAAAAAGTGTCGATTTTTCAAACTTTGAGGTTGATGTTCCAAGTGGAAAATGGTTTTTGTACAAAACGCTTTGCACCATGTTGCTTAGAATTAAAAAACTGTACAACATACGTTAAAATTGTAGCTATATAGCCTTTGATGTGTAAGTATAGCGTAATCGTTATTTTCTAGGGAAAAGTGATAATTTGGCGCAGGAAGAAACCGAAGCAAGAAAACGAATAAACACGACCCATTCCGCACATTATAGGCAATCGTAACCAGGGCAGCACCATATGTGGAGGTGGGGTGGGGTTGGGCTTCTCCACCCCAGAAGACTGAAAACACCCCAAAAATTCAATTTTTGGAAATTTTCATTGATTTGTTTTGTAATTTTTTGTGAAAATGGATAGTGTTCGGTGAAAAATGTTGGAAAATTGTGTTTTTTCGCCATACCACATTTTTTTGACCTTTGAAGAATCTTGCACACGCACATTTCCCCCCAGAGTTTTGGTGTTGTGCCCACCTATGGGCAGCACCAAAATTCTGGGGGTGCAAGATTTTTCAAGTCAAAAAATGGTGGTATAGCTGGAAAACACGATTGTTCAACGTTTCTCATCGAGCACTATCCATTGGCATTAAAAAATTGCGAAAGAAACAGAAAACTAACTTTCAAAAATCGAATGCTTGGGGTCTTTGGTTTTTGGGGCTTGCATACCCCTAACCACCCCCACGCCCACGTGTGATCGTGAACCCGTAACAAGATTAATTATGTACGCTTTTAAGCTATATAGTCCGTTTCAATTAAGCTTGCGGTTTTTGAAAAAAAAATCAGTCTTACTGTACAGCTTTCTCTCCCATTGTTGAGCACTACATCACACTTCGAAAGTCACTTTGTAATTCATACGAGTTGAAATCCGCTAGCTTTTTATGAAACGAACGATAGGATATCTACCTGCCTTAACAATTTTGTACAATACACTTACGATACATAGCTCAATAAATAGCGCATACAGCTCACACGAATAATTGTTTACTTGTTGATATTCAAGAGATTAGGGTATACACCATATGTGGGCAGCTTCAAAGTTCTGGGAAGCGGGTGCAAGATTTTTCTGAGGTCAAAAAATGGTGGTATGGCAAGGAAGGAACACCATTTTTCAACATTTCTCATCAAGCACTATCCATTGACATAAAAAAATTTTCGAAAATTGAATTCTGAGGGGGCGCTTACCCCCATGCCCACTTATGGTATGCACGACATGTGGGTTTGGGGGTATGCCCTCCCAGAAGGCCGAATACCCCTCAGAATTCAGTTTTTGAAATCTGTTTTGGTTTTTTCGCAATGTTTTGATACTAATGGATAATGCTCGATGAGTGACATTGAAAAATGCTGTTTTTTCGCCATACCACCATACGTGGGCAGCAAGAAATTTCTGGGGGTGCAAGATTTTTTGAAGGTCAAAAAATTGCCTTAAAAACGGTGGTATGGTGATAAAAACACCATTTTTCGACGTTTCTCATCAAGCACTATCCATTGGCATCAAAAAATTGCGAAAGAAGCGAAAAAAATTTTCAAAAATTGAATTCTGGGGGGGTATTTTGTTTCTGAGGGGTGCATACCCCCAAACCCCCCACGCTCAGGTGTGCATACCACCATTTTTGACCTTTGAAAAATCTTGCACTCTTTCCCCCCAAAATTTTGGTGCTGCCCACCTATGGTATAACGCAGCCTACCTTCTTCAACGGACTGATTATCAACTGCAAAGGAATAGAGTAATAAAAGCCGGCTCAAAGGCAGAATTAAGTAAGGTAAGGTAGGTAATGTACATACTGCCATTGCGTAATCAAGTTGAAAAAAATATGAATCAAAAGATGTTTTCAAAGAACAATATACATACTTGAATTGAAGCAAAACTGAAGCTTCGGTTTGAAAAACGACCGTCTCAAACTGGTTCTATGTAGCTATGTAAAGCGGTTAGGGTGATGTAAATGCAATGACCAACTGAGGGGAGCTACTTGCACATTTGAAACGAAGGTCGTTCAAAGACTGAACGTCCTTTCTAACTGACAAGCTAAACCTTGTGCATGGAAATCATTTTCAGCACTTAAGCAAGTGGCTGCAAAATTGGTTTCTATGCAGCCCACAGCAATACAATTTTGGTTAGTAAAACTTCGCAACGTTTATTAATTTCTATGCGTAATATCCTGATTGTTGTTTCAGCTTAAACCGTCTTTGTAATCGATATACGTTGATTTAAAAATTGCGACCAATGCACAAGATTTTGCGAAACAGACTATATGTTTAGTTAGAATAGATAATTATTAATCACGCTCATGTATGTATGTACAACGTAGGGATTCTGAAAATGGTGAAAACCAAGCATCTCTGTAGCGACTTTCTGGGCTGAAAAAGGATAAAAACTCAAAAAATATGGCCTCCTCGGCCCGAAACGCCGAAAAAAGTGGCATTTTTGAAGTAAAAGATCGCAAATTTCAAGGGTGAATAACTGCGGAGTACTTTCAATATCATACGGCCACGCACGCCCCACCATCATACCTGCGGCGGGGGGGGGGGGGGTATGCAACCCCCAGAAACCAAAACACCCTCCCCCCATTTTTTTGGTTTTTTTTACGCAATTGTTTGATGCCAATGGATAGTGCTCGATGAAATACGTTGAAAAATTGTGTTTTTTCGCCATACCACCATTTTTAAGCCCATGTTTTGACTTTTGAAAATATCTTGCACCCCCCCCCTAGGAACTTTGGTGCCGCCCACCTATGCCAACCATAACCTTTATCATTGGCGCAACTCTACAGATAAGCATATTCAAAGCACGCGACTAAAACTGAATTTTTTTAATCGAATTATGTGCAGGCATTATTCAGTATTTACATACAACAGCACGTTACCGGAAAGTGCAAAAAAATTAACATGTCGCTTTAAATTTCGTACAGCCATTATAACGCGGATAAAGTTTCGAATACTTTCAATAAATTATGTCTCTTTGTTGGTGGATACGTCAGCGTTGACGGCAGTAGGCGCTACAGAAGTGACGTCATCGATTGTATCATTTGATGTGGTGCTCTTAATCATGTTTTCGATAGTAGCGCCATTTTTCTTAACGTTTTCATCAACGTCGACGTCAGGAGTAGTCCCAGCAGTGGCACTATGTTCAATTGAAGGCGTCGATTTGCTAGTGACACTGGGAGAAAACGACGCTAATGCGTGCTGCTGCATTGGTCGACGAGGCAGGCGGTCGGCTTTACGCCATAAAATAATTTCCTCAAAAACGAATTAAACTCGAGTTTGAATTGAAAACATGTCTATTGCATACATGAAACAAGGAGATGGGGGAACCCCTACCCAAAGTCGGTTTACCCCTTTATCACCCAAAGCCAAAAAATTTTAAACCCCCACCAGACCTGGGTGTGGGAAGGGTATGCAACGCCACAAGAAATTAAAATACCCTCCCCCAGAATTCAATTTTTGAAATTCTTTTTCAATTTTTTTCGCAATTTTTTCATGCCAATGGATAGTAGCGCTCGATGAGAAACGTTGAAAAATGTGTTTTTTCGCCATGCCACCATTTTTAAGGCTATTTTTTTACCTTTGAAAAATATTGCACCCCACCCCCCCCCCCCAGAATTTCAGTGCCGCCCACCTATGCCCCCACCCGATTTTTAGGAAAAAATGAATTTTTTAGTCCTTTTTAGATGTTTTTTGGCCAACCTTTCTAAAAAAGGCCGAAAAGCGGGGGCACCACCAGAGCCCTGCGCGGGCCGAAATTCTTTGACCCGCCACGCCCCGCAGATCCTTAGACCCGCCCCGCCAGTAATGTTACAAAAATTAGGCCCGCCCCGCCCCGCAAAATTTTTTCATGTACTCTATGTATCCATTTCTGGTCGAAAAGGAGCCAGAATGCAAGAAGATTAAGAATCGGACAATGAGTGATACAAAATCTTCAATGTAAATGAGTGCAATGCAATTTTGTAAATTGAATAAGAGCTAATGTCTTACAGCAATAAAGTTTATTGGAACAACAATGATGTTACTGTGATAGGCGTAGCTAGGTATGTAGGTAAGCTGCAAAAGGCATAATCTTGCACTGCTGATCGCTCAAATTCTGAGGGGGTCTGATGGGGCGAAATCGCCAAAACTAGCACAACAAAATCAATTTTGGGGGTCTGCTGGATCCCAGGGGACAACCCAGATCCCAATGCTCGCCATAACTCAAATCCTATAGGTGATAGTCTACCTTATGTAAGGACGTAGTGTGTACCTACATATATGTAGGCATAGGTGGGCAGCACCGAAATTCTAGTGGGGGGAGTGAAAAAATTTTTAAAGGTCAAAAAATGGTCTTAAAAGTGGTCGTATGCATACGTGGGCAGCAAGAAAATTCTGGGGGGAGTGCAAGATTTTTTTTGAAGGTCAAAAAATGGCCTTAAAAATAGTGGTATGGCGATAAAAACACCATTTTTCGACGTTTCTCATCAAGCGCTATCCATTAGTATCAAAAAATTGCGAAGAAAACGAAAAAAATTTTCAAAAATTGAATTCTGGGGGTATTCTGATTTCGGGGGAGGGGGTATTTTGGTTTCTGGGGGGGTGCATACCCCCAAAACCCCCACGCCCAGGTGTGGTCGTATGGCAAAAAAAACACCATTTTTCGACGTTTCTCATCAAGCACTATCCAATGGCATCAAAAAATTGCTGAAAAAGCAAAAAAAAATTTTCTGGGGGGTATTTGATTTCTGGGGGTATTTCAACTTCTGGG
The DNA here is from genome assembly GCA_036768485.1 of Mermis nigrescens. Classification (NCBI taxonomy): domain Eukaryota; kingdom Metazoa; phylum Nematoda; class Enoplea; order Mermithida; family Mermithidae; genus Mermis; species Mermis nigrescens. Next base: position 3,738,304 of record JAVLUZ010000341.1, on the reverse strand, counting down.
GGTGCATGCCCCCCAAACCCCACCCCCACGCCCACGTGTGTATGTAGGTACCTGCCTACCTATATATACAGGGTGTTTCAAAAAAAAACGAAACCCATATCAGACCTTGTAGCTTCGAAACGAATCGCTCAATTCGAATGCAGCTTGCTTTAATCAATAGATAAAAACCTTCATAATTATCTTGCAAAGTTTCTGTTTTCGCAGCTTTATTTGTTCTTGTACAACGCGCATTTGGGTAAAAGTCGTTTTTTTCATTAAATACAATGTTTCGTAAGAAATGAATATGTGTTTGCGACGTTGTAGCTTCAGATCGAGTGAACATTTTAGAATACGGTTTGCTTCAATCAAAAGCTCATTTATCTAGCTAGTTGCCTCTAAATTTTACTTTTATTTTGTTTGTTGGTTCAAGAGCTATTGAGCTTTTGCCTAAGGACACTCCCTCGGCGATTTAGCCAGCAATGACAAAATAAGCAGCGAGTTGCTTGCGCTTGTGAATGACCTAAGGAATGACATTTGGCGAAAGCTCAATAACTCTCGAACCAAGTAGCGAAATAGTACGAAAATTTACAAGCTAACAGCTAGACAAGCAGGCTTTTGAATAGAGCAGACCGTATTCTAAAATGTTTACTCGATCAAAAGCTACAACGTTGCAAACACATGATTTATTTCTAAACACGCATTGTATTTAATGAAAAAAACGACTTTTACACAATTGCGCGTTGCACAAGAACAGAGCAAGCTACGGATACGAAACTTAGCAAGTTTCTTACGAAGGTTTTTGTCTATCGTTTAAAAATATTTGCATTGAAATTGAGCGAGCCGTTAAGAAGTTACAAGGTCAAATATGGGTTTCGTTTTTTTGAAACACTGTATATATGTAAGCTTATGGATGGTAAAGCTGGATTATTTCAATTTGTATTATTTTAACAGCCCCCCATGTGTTCTATTTCAGTAAGTATTTATTCAAAGGATGAGCAGCAGAGCATTACTTAGAACTATAGTCCAATTCGCGAAACCATGTGTATGGAAATCAATTTCGCGCACGTATCCTTTTGCACAACAAAAATTTAAAAAAAGAAAGGCCCGCCCCGCCAAAATTTTTAGAAAATAAAGCCCGACCCGCCCCGCAAAAAGCCTGCGTGGGCCTGCGGGGCGGGGCGGGCCGACCCGCCCCGCGCAGGGCTCTGGGCCCCACCCAAGTTTTTGAGCCGTTACACGTATGGTCTCTTGTGATCCCGAAAATAGCTTCTAAAGTATGTAGGTACATATACAGAAAACGGCCAGTGTTCTCATTGATACCAGCGGCAGTGATCGGACCGAGGGTACTTTTGGACTCTCGGTCTCGGCCGAGGCCGAGGCCGAGGCGACTTAAAATCCTTGCCTCGGCCGAGGCCGAGGGTAATGCCGAGGGTCAAGCTTATATACCTATACCCATAAATAGTACTCTTAGAATATTTTGTATGCACATGAGCTAAAGAATAATCGTAATATTAAACACTTCATCATATGTCAAACAATTCATTCTTATTTTAAATAATAGTAGTTGCCATTGATGAAGACTTGGAAAAGTTGGATAAAAGTATGGCTGAACAAGCACTTAAAAACTTTTATTACTATAAATAATAAAACAGTGTCGAAGAAATAAACAAACAAACGAAATAAGCTAAGTAAAGACAGAACTGTAGCCATTGTTGTGCTCGATTTTGCAGTAATGCATGTTTAAACACGCTTTTTCGGTCATCTAATTCTGGTGTGGCAGGTAATATGATGGAAACTGCACTGTACTTTCCGATCATAGTTTCCCAAGGTCCAGAGTTGAGGGAAGGGTGAAATCCCAAAATGGGGGACCAGTAAATTAAGTAGTGTCTTTGTATGAGCGAACAAATTTTTGTAGATATTTTATATAAATATGTTTTTAAACATACACATTTTTACATACTGCCAGTGTGTGACCTGCAACTGGCATGCAGTCCTAAACAGTGTTTTTTTTTGTGCAAGATACCTTTTTACGTGTACAAAGATGGTATCCAAAAGTCTTTGAACATTTTGTGCATGCAAATTTTTGTGTACTATTATAGTATGGTACAGTAGCGATTTAGTGTGGTAAAACAGAGTTTTTCGACCTTTGGTAGCGTATCTTAGCTAATCCCTGGGTTTCTGAATATTTGACATTTTTCCATTCTAAATGCAAATTCTACTAGTTTAAAGATATATAGGACAGACAATTACTGATGCGCCGAAAATCTTCGGAAATTTTACACCATTTTACAGTTTTTGTCTCTCCAAAAATCTTTGTGCATGTACAAAGACGGTCCTGAAAAGATTATGTACATTATGAAAAATCTATGCCGAATACAAAAAACCGTGGCCCTAAATGTGATAATTCGGCTTGAATTTAGTTGATAATATTAGTTCGGCGCGAAGCGCTGAAATTTTTATCAGCTTTTGATGAAATTTACACATAAAATTCGACTGAGAAAGCTAAAACAACTTGTACTACAAAATCAGAAATATTACAGATATTGTAATATGCCAATTAAATCTTGTAATAAGCACTACTGTGCTTAGAAATCCAATGCAACATCAGGATAAATTGGTCAATTTTATCTTTGAACGACAAAAAAGTGCAAAGTAATTAAATACTACTTATTTTGCATAAAATTTTTAAAAACAGTATAAATAAATAGATACAAAAGATATTTAAATCTGCATAAAGATGCCTAGATTACACAAAAATTGATTTTGAAGTGTTTATTTCCCCTGCTTCAATCTAAATACAGTATATTAGCGATATTTTGCGCGAAGCGCCGAAAATTTTTTGAAATTTCCTAAAATACAGTGGTCGCCATGAGATGACGCGCCATCACCCTCTGAATTATAATGGATGGTGCGTGCGGCGCCGCGTACGTCCATCATGCGCCATCATCTCTTTCTATTCAGCGCCATTAACCTCCATCATCCCGCTAATCTGTCAATGCGGACGGCACAATTTAGCTATTAATAGCGCCAACAAGGAAGCGCGCACGTGAATGCTGGCGCGCTTCCTTCTTGTTGGTGCTATTAATAGCTAAATTGCGCCATCCGCATCGCCAGATTAACAGGATGATGGAGGTTAATGGCGCTGAATAGAAAAAAGAGATGATGGCGCATGATGGATGTAACGCGGCGCTCGCGACGCACCATCCATTATAATTCTGAAGGTGATGGCGCGTCATCTTTCATGGCGACCACTGTATACTGAAGAACGATATAATTAATATCACTTTGCCCAAGAAAGTATTTTAACATTGTATAAAAATGGCTCCAAAAAATGCACGAGCCGAAATTGATTTTTGGCAAAACCTGAATTTATTGGCCATTTTTAGGTGCGTTTTTGCGATTTTCGGCCGAAAATTCGTGATCATCTACCTCCTCTCCCATAAAATTGGCCGAAAATCATACGTGTAACAGGGGGTTTGGGGAATTCCCCATCCACCCAGGATTGGACGTCCTCCCCACACCCTTTCCTCCAACGTCAGAAAATTTTGACCCATCCTCCCCATTTTTGGCGAAAATTTGTGCTTTGTTGGCTATTTTTAGGTGCTTTTGCCATTTTTGACATAAAATTAGAGTCGCTAATCCCCCTCCTTCTAAAAATGGCCAGGGACCCCTACCTGAAATTTCAAACCGTTGCATGTATGCCGAGGAGCCCCTCCCAAAAATTTTGAGCTGTTGCATGCATGTCTTATAGTGATAGTTAGTCTATTCACTCTTGCTTACATTCAAAAATACTGTATCACTTCGTGAAATTCTAATAGTTAGCTGCACTTTTGCCATAGTAAAAATTGACTTCAAAAATTATTCAAAAGGTTTTCACCAAAAATCGTCTGACAGTGACTTGAGTCTTGTACCCTGAGAAGAGGGTAATAACCACAGGTGGGCAGCACCGAAATTCTGGGGGGGTGAAAAAATTTCTGGGGGTTAAAAAATTTCTGGGGGGTGAAAAAATTTTCAAAGGTCGAAAAATGGCCTTAAAAGTGGTTGTATGGCGGAAAAAACCCCATTTTTCGACGTTTCTCATCGAGCACTATCCAATGGCATCAAAAAATTGGTAAAAAAGCAAAAAAAATTTTCTGGGGGGGGGTATTTCAACTTCTGGGGGGTGCATACCCCCAAACCCCCCCCCACGCCCATGTGTGGTAATAACCATACGTGGGCAGCAAGAAATTTCTGGGGGGGGTGCAAGATTTTTTTGAAGGTCAAAAAATGGCCTTAAAAACGATGGTATGGTGATAAAAACACCATTTTTCGACGTTTCTCATCAAGCACTATCCATTGGCATCAAAAAATTGCGAAAAAAGCGAAAAAAATTTTCAAAAATTGAATTCTGGGGGGGGTATTTCGATTTCTGGGTAGGGGTATTTTGGTTTCTGGGGGGTGCATACCCCCAAACCCCCCACGCCCAGGTGTGGTAATAACCCTTCCTCATCCCCCCTCCCCCCTTTGGGAATGTGTGTTTCCGATCCATGTAGCGAGCATGATAATTAAAACTTAGTCATCACATGAATAATTAATTGGCACTTTGCTGTATGTAACTTGGTGTAACTGGGTACGCTGACTAAAACCATAAGAAAAGTCTATAGATAAAAAATAGCCTGTGTACTTCAGATGCATTCTAAATAGTTAATATTGAACGGATATATTAAACTTATTCAAATTTGATTTTAACCCTCGAGCGCCTCGGCACTTTTCAGCTTCGCCCTCGGCGCCGAGGCCGAGGCTCCAAAAAGTGATAGTGATAGTGATAAAGGGGTGGGCGAAAGCCCTTCACGCAGGCTAAGAAGCCCATTGTGTACCCCACGGAAACTTTTGAGAGCTAGTCGCACAAACGTTTTGAGGCTTTAATAAACCCCAAAAGTTGAGCAACAGGCTCCTGTAAAACTGCCGAGGGTTCAATATGTGGAGCATGGAAGAACTTAGCTCTCAACTTATCAAACCCAGGGCAGTGACAAAGGAAGTGGATAGAATCCTCTTCTGTGAGCAGACATTTAGCGCATTTGGGGTTGTCAGAAACCCCAATAGTCCATAGGTGTCTGTTGAGGGGACAGTGTCCAGTTAAGAGACCTATTACTGTCTTAAGCAGCTTATGACCTAAGCTGATCAAGGAGCTGGCTATTTTCTTGCATGGCCTCTCCATAAAGGATCTGGCCTGACGACAAGTCTTTTGCTCACTCCAATATTGAACATGTTGTTCCCTGACCCAGCTGTTGATGTCAGCCTTAGCAACAGCTCTGGAGACAGCAACTACCGGTTCTGGGCCAACATGTTTACGTGCTGATCCCATTTTTGCAGCATGATCCGCAAATTCATTGCCCTCAATGCCGCAGTGACCTGGGACCCATAATAATTTGACATTGTTATACTGCGAGAGTTCTTGCAAAGCAAGAACACAATCGAGAACTAACTTTGAAGACACTTTTGGAGATAGAAGTGACTTCAGAGCAGATTGACTGTCAGAGCAAATAAAGATGTTCTCATTTCTGAGGGCCATCAATTCTCTGCTATGGCAGCATTGCAAAATAGCAAGTATTTCTGCCTGAAAGACAGTACACATACTGCCTAAGGTAAAATACCGCATCTGTTTTAAGTTCTGGAAATAGATGCCCGCGCCTGAGGTATTCACAAAGCGTGATCCATCAGTGTAGCAGACAATTCCAGGAGGCGAGAGAATATCCACTCTAGATTTTTCCCAGTCATCCCTAGTGGGAAACTGAATGGTATAAAGTCTACCAAGAATAAATTTTGGTACAATGAAGTCACTTGGCATTTTGAGCACTGGCCTAATGGCCTTAGCCCAAACAGCATTGTGACCTACAACCTTGCCCTTTGCATTCCAACTGCCAGCTATGTTTAGTCGATATGCCGCTGCCCTTGCACAACCCTCCACAAAGATATGCAGGGGAGGCAGGTCCAGCAAGACTTCCATGGCTGCAGTCGGTGTGGTGCACATGGCACTACAAATGCTGAGGCAAGCCATTCTATGTAAATGATTAAGCTGACATTTCACAGTAGACAAGTGTGCACGAGGCCACCAGATTAGTGCAGCATAGGTGATCATGGGTCTAATCACGGACACGAAAAGCCATCGCATGACTCGTGGTGATAGACCCCAGGATTTCCCTACAGCTCTACGACATTGCCAGAATGCATTAACAGCCTTCTGACATTTGACCTCTACATGATTGTGCCAGTTTAATTTTTGGTCCAAAATAAGTCCCAAAAATTTGACCTGGTTTGCACGTTGTAGTGGCATACCATAGAAAATTGGTGGTTTAAACCCATCAAGTTTCCGTTTATGAGTGAATAGCACCATTTCGGTTTTCTGTGGGTTCACAGATAGACCATTATGGTGACACCACTGTTCCACCTTGGCTAAACCACTTTCCATAAGTGAGGAAATGGTGTCAAGGAACCTTCCAGTAACAAGGATTGCCAAATCATCAGCATATCCTTGACTGTAGAGGCCAGACTTTTGCAAATTCTGCAAAAGTTCGTCCACCACAAGGCACCACAGCAAAGGAGATAGTACACCTCCTTGTGGACAGCCTTTTGTGGTAGTAAAGATCATGCTGTCTCCATAAGAGTCAGTCATGATATGGCGAAATCTTAGCATAGCATCAATCCATTTAACAATGGTCTGATGTATGCCATGATTGGATGCTGCTTTGCAGATAGCATTGAAAGTTGTATTGTCAAATGCCCCTTCAATGTCCAGAAAAACGCCCAGTGTGAATTGTTTGTTGTCTAATGCCCGTTCAATTCTAGAAACTAGTTCATGAAGGGCCGTATCAACAGACTTTCCACACTGATACGCATGTTGTGTAACATGTAAAGGATGTTCCAGCAAGGAACCATCTCTTATAAAGCGATCAATTAATCTTTCCATACACTTCAGTAAGAAGGAGGAAAGACTAATTGGTCTGAAGGATTTTGCCAGGTCATAGGAACTACGCCCTCGCTTAGGGATAAAGATGACCTTTACTTGCCGCCAGGCTATTGGAACATAGCCAAGTGCTAGGCATCTTCGATAAATATTCACTAGGGGTCTCACCAGCATTTCCAGTCCTTCCTGCAAAAGAGCTGGAAAAATGACATCAACCCCTGGAGTCTTGTAGGGTTCGAAGGACTTTATAGCCCAGCGAACCTTATCAGGTGTTATCACCCTGCAGGCCAGAACTTGGTCACCAAAGCCAGAAAAACTGGTTGGGCCCAATGTGTCCGGATATGCCTCATTTCCAACTGCAAAGCTGCCAGGAAAGTGAGTGTCAAGAAGGTGAAGCAGGGTTTCCCTTCGGTTGAGTGTATACTGACTCGAAGGTAGTTTTAATGAGCCAACTTCACCTACTTGAGGTTTACATAAAATGCGGCGAAGCCTAGCAGCATCCGACATTTTTCCAATGTTGGAGCAGTAGTCCTGCCAGCACAATTGCTTTCTAATGCGTATAAGATGCTTATACTCCTGTCGAACCTTGCGGTAATCAGCCCAATCGGAAATTGATTGAGATAATTTCGCTTGATTACAAGCTCTCCTACTTTTCTTACGGAGGTCTTGGAGCTCCCTATTCCACCGGGGAATAGGTTTGCTCTTTTCCCTCTGTAATGTGCAGGAGTTCTCATATGAGGATGTAAGTGCTTGCTGTACAAAGTCAACAGCACCCTCTACGTCCTCTTTTGTTGAGCAACTAGGAGCCCAAGAACCCAAGCGACTACTAAGGTGCTGCTTAAGAAGAGCCCAATTAGTGGACCTTGGATTCCTGTACAACCTAGAAGAAAAGGAATCAGCATGTAAAGAGAAGCGTATCTGTCTGTGGTCAGATAGAGACTCCTCTTGTGAGACATGCCAGTTTCTAATATCATTAGTGAGGTCGAGAGAACATAAGGTTAGATCAATAACCTCCTGTCTCTTTGCCACAACAAATGTAGGTTCGCTTCCCCTATTTAATAAAATTAAATTGGTTGAGGCTAAATATTCAGCAAGTGCAGTCCCACGTTTATTGGTATCGCTGCTGCCCCACAAGTTGTGGTGAGCATTGGCGTCACACCCAATAATTAGTGGTATCTGCTTTTTACTGCAGTAGTCAACCAGAAGAGAAAAAGCTCTACCTGGAGGTGAGGCTCCAAAAAACGCCGAGGATTGCCGAGGCCGAGGTCCGATCACCGACCAGCGGCCCAATTTTTTGGTTGGTTGTCCTCTCACAAAGTATTTGTTTGGTTGATTGATCGTTTGCTAACTGGTTGCTCAGGCACGTAGCTGGCCGTCCTATTTCGGGGGGATCAACACCAATTTTGGAGGGACCAAGCCCAAAAAGGCTAAAAATAGCACAAAATGACGTTTAAAAAGTCCTATTTTTCCGATTTTTCTGAATTTTGAGGGGTCCGGACCACACATGGGCGTGGGGGGTTTGGGGTATGCACCCCCAGAAGTTGAAATACCCCACCCCAGAAATCAAAATACCCCCCCCCAGAAAAAATTTTTTGCTTTTTTAGCAATTTTTTGATGCCATTGGATAGAGCTTGATGAGAAACGTCGAGAAATGGTGTTTTCTTGCCATACGACCACTTTTTAGACCATTTTTTGACCTTTTAAAAATTTTTTCACCCCCCCCCCAGAAATTTTTTCACCCCCCAGAATTTCGGTGCTGCCCACCTATGGTTCGGACCATAAATGGGCAGCGAGTGGGGGTGCAAGATTTTTCAAAGGTCAAAAAATTGCCCTAAAAATTGAGGTAGGGCGAAAAAACACCATTTCCAACGTTCCTCATCGAGCTCTATCCATTGGCATCAACAAATTGTGAAAAAAAACAAAAAAAATTTCAAAAATTGATTGGTTTCTCGGGGGTGCATACCCCCCAGAACCCCCCCCCACGCTCTGATGTGGTCCGGACCTCCCATTCCCCACAGAGCTACGTGCCTGTGGTTGCTTAGAAAATAATTGGTTCTTTAACAGGTTATTGATTAATGTTTGATCAGTCAATGGTAAATTGATTATCTGATTAGTTGATTCTCAAATCATTCCCGTGTATTTTCCAAGATTAGTCTTCCTTGTTTACTTGATTGACTGATTAGTTGGTTTTATAGTCATTTTCGTGCATTCCCATCGTTTTTCTTCGTTTTACATGCCATTTTGCTAAATTTTCCATTGATATCGGCAGAACTTCCCATGGATACCATAGGTGGGCAGCGCCGAAATTCTGGGTATGTAGTGTGTGTGTGTGTGTGCAAGATTTTTCAAAAATCAAAAATGGTCTTAAAATGGTGGTATGACGAAAAAATACCGTTTTCCAACGTTTCTCATCGAACACTATCCATTGGCATCAAGAAATTGCGAAAAAAACAGAAAAGGTTCGAAAATTGACTTCTGGGGGAGGGGGTATTCGGCCTTCTAGAGGTGTATACCTCCCAAACCTCCCACCCTCCCCCACGCCCACGTGTGGTCGCGGCCATTTTGCGGGGTCAGTTGCCATTCTGGGGAGAGGTCACCATACGTGGGCAGCAAGAAAATTCTGGGGGGGTTGCAAAAATTATTTTAAAGTCAAAAAATGGCCTTAAAAATGGTGGTTATGGCGATAAAAACACCATTTTACGCCGTTTCTCATCAAGCACTATCCATTGGCATCAAAAAATTGCGAAAAAAACGAAAAAAATTTTCAAAAATTGAATTCTGGGGGGTTTGATTTCGGGGGGGGGTATTTTGGTTTCTGGGGGGTGCATACCCCCACGCCCAGGTGTGGAGGTCACCCCTCAAGATGACGTATGGATACAGCTCGATGAGAAACGTCAAAAAATTGTTTTTTTACATCTACAATTTATTTTTGGCCCTTTTTAACCTTTAAAATTTTTGAATCCACCCCAGACCCCCGAAATTTCGTCCCTGCCCATGCTTAACTAGAGTAGGCAAATACCTGTTGCTTAAAGTATCGCCTGTCTTCTTCATCGATCAATACCAGATTGAGATAATAACGAACAGAGAACTTTTTATTTATATCTTTCATGGTTGGCGTCAACTCATAGCCGGCCAGAAACAACCTTATTGGTATTGATTCGCCTAAACACATGCATAAAATAAAGCGTATTTTTTCAAATGTCCTCAGACAGAATAATAAGGTGCATAATTTGCTTTCATTAAGCTATTAAACTGGACACATTAGCATACATGATCTTGGGGGGTTTCAACTCCCCCCGGCGATTGTTTTAAAGTTCCAAAAAATTTGTAGGAAAGATTTTTTAAAGCGTTTTTACCTATCTATCTATTTGCTCAAAAATGCCAAATTTTTGACGCTTCGCGCCATTATACCCACGTTTTGAACATATTTTGTTCGATTTGTTCCGTCTTTTTTGATTTTTTTCGAATTTTTTTGTTTTTATGCTCTAGAAAGATGGAGCATCGTCAGAAATGCTGAAAAACGATGTTTTCGACGCGTACCTACCTACCATTTTCGGACCTAAAAAGGCACTTTATAATTTCATCCCCCCAGAATTCCCATGTTGTGCATGTATGCACATTAGCCTTTAAAACAGACAGATAGAAATAAGAGCGGGGGACTGCAAGCATACGTGGGCAGCAAGAAAATTCTGAGGGTGCAAGATTTGTTGAAGGTAAAAAAATGACCTTGAAAATGGTGGTGGTATGGCGATAAAAACACCATTTTTCGACGTTTCTCATCAAGCACTATCCATTGGCATCAAAAAATTGCGAAAAAAACCGAAAAAAATTTCAAAAATTGAATTCTGAGGGGGTATTTTGATTTCTGGGGGGGGGGGTATTTTGGTTTCTGGGGGGTGCGATACCCCCAACCCCCCACGCCCAGGTGTGACTGCAAGTAGTTTGAACCAAAAATTTTGAGAGGGTCTTTTGAAATTCTTTTTGAAAGCATAAACTTGGGCAACCATCTTTCAAAAAGACTCCAAAAAGGAATGTTTCTCGCCTAAAAATAATTATTCATTTATTATTATTATTATTGCTTATTTTATGGCACGATTCACGGATTGATTTAAAAGGAGATGAAGTCGATCCATACATGCACAAAGAGGGTGGGTTGGGGGACCCCGCTTTAAGGTCAACTAGACAGGTACTGTCCGGTGATTTTGAGCGGACGGAACGTTTTCTGCATCATTCTTGAAGACAAAAGCAGTAATGTCAAAATTTTTGATTACCTACTACTTCCATGTGTTTTCAGTCAAAAAGCGCCCAAAACTATTTTTAGAATTAAAAACGATATAATGCAGTCGAAATGGAATGAATAACGCTCTAAAATGCGCAGTGGCGGATCCAGGATTTCCCTAAGGGGGCGGTACCCCTAAGGGGGGGGCGGAACCCTGACTTGGGCGGAAAAATTAGCCGTTTTAACCCGAAAATCGTTAAAAATCGCTCAAAAATCCTTAATTTTGCGCACTATTTTGGGTCAATGGGGGGCGGCCGCCCTCCCCTGAATCCGCCCCTGAAAACGCAGTATTACCACTAGCAAGCGTCTTATAGGCTATTTTAACCATTTGCATCGTTTGAATAGCAAAAAATCGTAAAAACTAAATTTACGTTTTGAATTTTCAGGATTTCCTCCCCCTCCCTGCCGATCCTGACCTTGTACATCCAGTGTCGAATCTAAGATTTCCCTAAAGGGAAGGCGGTACCCCAACTTTTCCAAAAGTAGTCGAAAATAGCTTCAAAAAATTTGTCCCTCAAGCGTGAAATAGCGTTTTTCCGGCATTTTGAATTGTCTACTTTTATCTAGAAGCGCTTTTGGCGCAACATTTTTTTCAAAAAATTTTAAAATTTTCGACAATTTTGTTCGAAAAAATTTTTTCTTTGATTTTAGCGAAAATCTGGAAAATTTGTGAAATTTAAGGGTTAGAACCTTCAAAAGCTTGAATTACTGCTCGATCTCAGCATTTGTCGACGATTTTGAAAATTTATGCTTGAGAACGGAAGAAAACTATGCTTAAAACGCTGTGTTTAAGCTCTTGAAATCGTCTAAAAACTAAGCAAAAATATGGCTTCCGGACCATCAAGAAAGTAAATAAATGTTATTGATAGGTGTCATTCGCGCCGCCAGAAAAAAATTAGAGATTGTGACCACTGACGGCCAAAAATCATTGCAAATTACATATCCTTTCTTTATCTCGCCAACTATTTTTGGCCAATGGGGAAAAAGGGGCGGTCGCCCCCCCTCCGCCCGCCCTTCCCTTTAAATCCGTCCATGTAAGCATCTATGAGTCGATCGCTTGAAATGTTAATCGCACACTCTCCAACCGACTAAATCGTGATCTTACACGTCGTGTGTAACACAGCTGTTCTAGCTGTGTAAAACGGAGTGTTAAGAAATTTAAGTTTAATTAAATTTGATTTAAATATTAAAAAAATTTCTTAAACTTTTAGTCCAGTAATCAGCCGGTGATTCAAACCTTTCAAATTTGGAATCGCATTCACAAATTTGTTTTGCCTTTTTCAGTCGTTCGAAGCTGTTTTAATATTAAAAACAATAAAGCTTCTCCTTTGATATGTATGTTTTTAAAAAAATGGAGATTTCTTCAAAATTATTGCGACAAAAATCGTGTTTTTATCTTCGAAATTGTCGATAATTCAGATTCCGTGGCATTCGCAACAATTAAGCTTAAAGCCGTTAGTGGCACATTATCTAGTCATTAATACGCTTGCGGCGGGTATACATTTAACGGCTCAAAATTTTGGGTGATTGGTCCGAGCGATTTTTAGGGTTGAGGAGGGGGTTAAAGGACTATAATTTTTGGTGAAAAATGGCAAAAAACACCTGAAATAGCCACAAAAGAAAGGCAAATTCTTGCCTAAAATGGTGGGTAGGGTGGGTCAAAATTTTTCCGACTTTCGCAGGATGTACAAACGTCCAACTTTGGCTTAAAAGATCCCGCGAACCCCCCCCCTTATTACATGTATGGTTGCGGACTATAATTGGCTGATGCAACATTTAGACGTAAATAAAAGTATAAGGCTAATGCAATTCTACATGCATACAATCATACCTAGGCGTGGTGGAAGGTTTGGGGGTATGCACCCCCCCCCCGAGAAACCAAAATACCCCTTCCCCCAGAAATCAAAATACCCCCAGAATTCAATTTTTGAATTTTTTTGTTTTTTCGCAATTTTTGATGCCAATGGATAGTGCTCGATGAGAAATGTTGAAAAATGGTGTTTCTTTCGCCATACCACCATTTTTAAGGCCATTTTTTGACCTTTCAAAAAATCTTGCACCCCCCCCCAGAACATTGATGCCGCCCACCTATGCATACAATGCGATAAAATCTAGGAATAAAATGACTTTAAGGAATACTTTTGACGGGCGCTCCATCCATTATTTCATACTTGGCAATATTTTCATTGTCATTATACGTATTTGGACCTTAAAACAGTAGATCTTCGAAATTATTACAAAGTGAGCACGAAGCGAGCAAAAGAAAAAAAATATAAAAGCAATGCAATAGTAAAATTCAAGTTTTCGAAACAAAATTTAAATCACAAAGAAATCACGCCTTTGGAATGCTAAAAATGATTACAAAATATACTGCTAAATTCACAAAAACACAGCTAGACGCTAAAACCATATATGGGCAGAACCCAGATTCTGGTCAAATCGCCAAAAATGTTACTAAAAACAGAATTCAGGGATCTAAAGCATAGGGGGGTGCAAGATTTTTTCAAAGGTCAATAAATGGTGGTATGGTGAAAAAACACCATTTTTCAATTTTTCTCATCGAGCGCTATCAATTAGCATCAAAAAATTGCGAAAAAAACAAAAAAATTCCAAAAATTTAATTGGTATCATGTTTCTGGGGGTGCATACCCCCAAAGCCCCCCGCCCCCGCCCAGGTTTGGTCTACAGTAATCTGCGGGGAATTTCAACTTCTGGGGGTTGCAAACCCACCAACCTCCCTCACGCCCATATGTGGCTAAAACCCAAGAGAAGAAATAAAAAATATAATAAACATCTGAATATTGTATATACATAAAGACGACAACGCCCCAGAATTTAATTTTGTTTAAATGTTGTTTCTTTCCAGCGATTTTCATGCCAATGGATCGAGCTTGATAGGAAATGTCGAAAAATGGTGTTTTTTCGCCCTACCACCAATTTTTCGACTCGTTTTTACTTCCAGACTTTACCTAGAACGAAATTTTAATGTGCCATTTGGGCTCAAAAGGGTAGACAATGCGTCAAAACATCGTTTTTCAGCGTTTTTGATTATGCTCTATCTTTATAGAGCATAAAAACGAAAAATTTCAAAAAAATTAGAGAATCGAATAAATTGGATATACAGTCTTATTTGGAAACTTTTCCTGACAAATTTTGAAGGATCGCGAGTTCAGAGGGAGTGAAAATTCTTCGGTGGTGCAAAAACGCTTGAAATGGAAATTTTTAAATTATTCCATTTTTTACATACATCGCATTTTGAGGTAAGTCAACGTTAAAAATTCAAGATTGAAAATTTTCTTCAAAGATGCTTTATATTGAACAAAAACTGTGTTTATAACGTAGTCTTTGAGACGCTATTTTGGCGTTTATATGAAGCAGTTTTTATGCTCATTTTGGCCAAAAAAACCTAATTCTTGATCCCCCGACCGGCTGACTCCCCCCGGATCGGCCCTGCTGTGCATGTAATGCTCCAGTGCCAGATCGACCGCATTGTTCAGCTATGGATACTATTGAGCTTTAAATGCCAAACAGCTTTTTATGACTAGCTCCTTTGCATACGCAAAACGCGATAGACGAAAATTTTATTACCTGGTCCAACACATTCTCGCTTTATAATAGCGATTTCCATATATTTAATCTTTATTCTGACTAAAAGAAAATAGATCTTGCCCACAATGACGTCCTTGAGATGGTACCTGAATAACAGGGCTGAACGAAACGACTATTGCAAGAAATTAAAATCAGTAAAAAGTAAAAGGAATAAAAATTACACAGCAGAACATCAACAAGAAAACACTACCTATGCATTGATAGTCAATTCAAGACTTAACGCTTTCTTTGATAAACATTACGAACAGAAATGACAAAATACAGCTTAAATTTTTTCTACTCTATGTAGGAATTACTGCCTCAAGTTGACAAACTACATACTTGGCCTAGTAAAGCGTAAAAAACAAACACCCTTAAAATAGCTCGAGACATCGCCTATCAGGACCATATTCAAGATTCTTCCAAAAGGTCGCCGCCACACATGGGCGTGGAAGATTTGCTGTACCACACGTAGCCTGAAGGCGGGGAGTTTAGAAACACCTGGGCGTGGGGGAAGGTTTGTGGGGTATGCACTCCCCCCCCGAGAAATCCAAATACCCCCAGAATTCAATTTTTGAATTTTTTCGTTTTTTTAGCAATTTTTTATGCCAATGGATAGTGCCCGATGAGAAAGGTTGAAAAATGTTTTTTTCGCCATACTACCATTTTTAAGGCCATTTTTTTACCTTTGAAAAATCTTGCACACCCCCCAGAATTTTGGTGCTGCCCACGTATGAATTTAGACCCCGAGAATTCGGTAGACCCCCGAAAGTTGATAGACTCCCAAAATTGAATTTTGACATGTTTTCCGGGATTCTTGCCGGCTTTACACCACCCCAAGAATTAGGCTGCTACCCAGTATGTTCTAGACCCAAGAATTAAATTTTTGGTGCTATTTTTAGCGATTCTGCTTCATCGGACCCCCCATAATTTGGTTGCTGTCCACCCAAGGTCGCTGCACTCCGGATACTTGTTTCTATTTTTCCGGTACTTTCTTGGAAGAGCTAGAATAAAAAGCATTTTTAGACGTTTTTAACATGCTCTATTCATTGAAAATTCGAAAATTTTTAACAAAAAGTTCTTATTTTCCAAAGCAATACGTAGCGTCAAAATCACTGATACTTATGTAAAGGTCGATCATTTTCTACTTATATTACATTATTATGCAATTATATACAGTAATTAAAATTATCTTTTCAAATTCAATCGTGCACGACGTACAAATAAAACATGCGACTCGAGTTCCGGAACCTAATATTTCAAATTCGAATTTAATTTAAAATTCTCCATGTTTTAAATCCGAAATAGAGGGTTTTTTATAAAATGTAGGCCAAATTTCCATGGTTCTGCTCTGCGCAATAGTCCAAAAAATGTTGAAGCTAGGGGTAGGCGGGCGGCTATCCCCACATTTGATGATATTTAAAAGCAACCGAAATTCGGAAACGCACATCAAGGTGGAGATTAAGAAATCCTTTATCTTGTAATTTTATGTACCAGTAAAACAATACTTAAGGGCTTTTCCTGCGGGGATGATAGTGTATTAAAAAAATGAAGAGGTAATAAAATTATTTATGCACCTGGACTTATTATATTCGAACTCGATGTGCAAACAGTCCTCGATACCAACCTCCATTCTTATACTGTTGCCGCCATCTGGATAAGTGGATAGTGTGTGCACCAAAATGTCAAACTCACGTACTATGTCGGTGAGGCGTCGAGAAATCACTGCCCTCAAGTAATACCTGAAACGTGTGCCAATGCCAAAAATATTAAAAACTCACACATGGTAGGCGGCACCAAAGTTCTGGGGGGTGCAAGATTTTTTCAAAAGTAAAAAAATGACTTTAAAAGTGTTGGTATGACGAAAAACACCATTTTTCAACGTTTCTCATTGAGCACTATTTATTGGCATCAAAAAATTGCGAAAAAACCAAAGAAATTTCAAAAATTGAATTCTGAGGGGTATTTTGGTTTCTGGCGGGTGCATACCTCCCAACCCCCCCCCTTTCCCACGCACAGGTATGCAATCACACATATATATATATATATATATATATATATATATATATATATATATATATATATATATATATATATATATATATATATATATATATATATATATATATATATATATATATATATATATATATATATATATATTATATATATTTTCCGGATAATGCACACCAGCTGAAAAAGACGTTGCTTATATATTAATGTGTAAATGCACATGGTTAATGCACACACTCAGACAATGCACACATTTAGCCTTGGTCCCCAAGGGGTCTGCCTCATACATGCACAAGGCCAAAAGGTCTGGGAAGGGGGGGTAAACCGAGTTCCCTTGGAGAAGGGGGAATGTTTAATCTTTATGGCTAATTATATATAGCGCTAAATGATGTGTTTATGTTAATTTTTTAAGACATTTTTGTCGTTCATTACCCCTTCCTCGTAAACGCATACAAACGCTTTAATTCGTTGTATCTTACTCTTGTTGACTATTCGTGGTTAAATATGTTTGAAAACAAATGATAATACGGACGAAGGAATGACCTTTAACATCAAATATGTACAAAACAATGGAAGAAAAGTGTCTGTATGAACGCATTGAACAGTCTGTTGCTCGAAAAATAAGTTTATGTACTTGAAATTGCACTCTTAGCCGCCATTTGACGCTTTTTCATGCTTCAAGCAACCAGTTTTGGTCCAAACTGGCCTGAGGGGGTATGCTTCTCAAAAGGTGTGGTAGGGGATACCCCCATACCCCCCAGTGTGCATAGTGGTGTGCCTTAGTACCGGTGCCAATTAGTAAACGCAGACGAGGATTCAAGTCAATCATCTCAAATGTTTCTCTAACGATTTAAGTTTTCATTCCATTATAGAATTTCTAGGATAAATAAATACAGACATTGATGCTCGTTATGTTCGACTATATGTATTTTTCGTAGTGATTTGATTCATCATTTGAGTTAATCGTAAATATTCCTAAATCAAGGCAGGAATTTGGCTAATTGACTTGACATAATAGAAATTATCTAGTTTTGAATATAAAGTTATGTATGAACTATAAAGTTGACATTGTTATTTGTGAACAGCTGGAACCGATAGAATACTTATGTGAACGCAAGTATAGGTCATCGTTGGAGATGATTAATGTCATGTTATGACGCCTTTGCTGACCCCAAAAAATGCTGCTAATAACAATTTCCGATTTCAGAAAAACCCTCAAAAGTGAGCAGTTCAAAGTGCTTAGATTGATCTTTGGGCTTAATTCTACGCTTCGCACCAAATGTTCGTTTCTTGGCAATATTCCTTCCAGTTTCATTAATTTTTTTCAATAATTTTTCGGTTTTTACATATAGTAAAGAGAATATCAGAAGCGCCAGAGAATGGTGTCTTTGACGCACAGTTTTCATGGTTTTAAGCCCCAGGCACGTAGCTGGCCGTCCTATTTCGGGGGAACCAATACCAATTTTGGGGATGACTAGGCCCAAAAAAAGCCAGAAAAAGCACGAAATAACTTTTAAAAAGTCCTATTTTTCCGATTTTTCTGAATTTTGGGGGGTCCGAACCCCCCTATTCCCCAGAGATACGTGCCTGTTAAGCCCAGCAAAACACTTTAAAAAACTTTCCAGGTTGGCTAGCCAACAGAATTTCCATGCTGAATACATGCAGAAATACATACATACATCCGGTCATTTTAAGTTGCCAGATATCGAATGAAAACAATTATTAATATGCGGTTCAAAATTAATAATACCTAGATGAAAATATAGCACATGATGCAAATTTAAGCGACGTATCTTACACGGATCTGCACTAATGTCACAACACCTCTTAAAAAATTTCATACACAAAGTATAGCCTGAAGTTGGCACCGGTGTCACACCTTGAAGTGTCCAGCACCTTGAAGTGTCAGGCCGGACACTTTAAGGTACCTTAAAGTGTCCGGGTTTACCTTAAAGTGTCCGGGCTACAATAACGTGTTTAAAAGCGAGAAAAAATGTATTTAAACATTGGGATAGAGTAGGCATCATACGTACATATACGTAAAAGGATAGGGTTTGAACTCCCAAAATCCAAAGTCTCACTCCAAATTGGTGATCCGTGGAATTGAATAATTTAGCGTTTTTTGCAGTTATGCTCATTCTGACTGCCAGAATTTGGCCCACGGCTCATGTAAAGTAGCAGGCATTTAACAGTCCAAAGTGTTGGGTGAGGGTTCGCCGACCATTAGGGGGAGTGCGCGAACTTCAATTTTTATTCAAAAATTGATCGAGCGCACCTAAAGTTCCTAAAAATCGCAAGTTTTTGTACAAAATCGGGAAGAGGGGTATAAACAATTTATGTTTATTTATATTTATATTTTTATATTTACGACTTTGGTTATGGGAATCTCCACCCCCTTGTTACATGTATGAATTGTAGCATGGTAGGCAATATATAAAATGAAGTCTTAAGGCGCATTCATACTTCGTCCGACTCCGTCCGATTTGGTGTCGGAATGCGAAAATTGACAAAACCGCTCCGACACGCACCGACATGAGTCCGACTTATCCGACATCATGCGACACGCGTCCGACTTTTCTTTGCGCATGACGTCATAATCTGTTTTACAATGCGACTTTTTTGTCGGAACGGACAAGTTGAGTTGGTTTCAACTTTCGTCCGTCCGACACACATGAAATTTAAACTACAGCGTGTAGGAAGATTGGCGCGACATGTAGCGCATTGCACGCCTTGTTTATTTTGTACTATTTCATTTTTCAAGCTTAAAATTTTTGATTAATTTATTGCTCTGTACTAGTCGTATAAAAGCGCTGTGGCATATCGTGTCTCGTTTATCTTGTACTATTTATTGTTGCAGTCAATTCATTTTATTGTATTTTTCAGGTTTAAAATTTAATTAATTGCAAATGGCTAATGGCGATTTTGACGACGTTACTACGGAGTTATTAATCATAGCTGTTAAAGAACATCCATAATTGTGGGAAATAAGTTTAAATAAATTAACAAGTTTAAATAAATTGGCGCATGAAACGAACTTCGATACTTTCAACATTTAATTATTATTTCTGGAGTGGGAGGGGGTGAAAAAATTTTTAAACGTCAAAAAATGGTCTTAAAAGTGGTTGTATGGCGAAAAAACACCATTTTTCAACGTTTCTCATCGAGCACTATCCAATGGCATCAAAATATTATGGAAAAAAACAAAAATAATTTTTAAAAATTGAAATCTGGGGGAGTATTTTGTTTCTGGGGGGTATTCTAGTTTCTGGGGGTTACATACCCCCATTCACACCTGGGCGTGGGGGATTTGAGGGGTATGCACCCCCCAGAAACCAAAATACCCCCCCCAGAAATCAAAATACCCCCAGAATTCAACTTTTGAAAATTTTTTTCGTTTTTTTCGCAATTTTTTGATGCCAATGGATAGTGCTCGATGAGAAACGTCGAAAAATGGTGTTTTTTGGCCAAACCACCATTTTTAAGGCCATTTTTTGACCTTCAAAAAATCTTGCACCCCCCCCAGAATTGTCTTGCTGCCCACTTATGCCCCCAACCCCCACGCCCAGTTATGGTAGTTATGGTACAAACGCTGTTCGACAGAGAGACAATATAAAAACATCAATGTTTGTTGCGCTGAAAATATTGATGTTTAGTCGTAAGATGTCGGATGAAGTATGAATGAAAGTCGGATCCGATGTCCGATCCGACATCGGACGACACCGCATGTCGCATCCTGTCACACGCGTGTCGGACCGAGTCGGATGCGACTCTGCCCGACACGCGTCCGACAGCATGCGACATGCGGTGTCGTCCGATGTCGGATCGGACGAAGTATGAATGAGCCTTTAGCATGTCTTTTTAGAATATCCATAAATTTCACAACATTTATGACTGAAATTCGTAAATATCGTCGATTGTTACTCAGAAAGTTATTTTTATAATCGGTTTTATCTCCAAGTTCGCTAAACGACGTCACTGACGATGCAACGAATTCTTCGTAATGTATCGGCTTGCTTGTATTTATTTACCTCAATACATTGTACAAGGTAGGTATATGTGCATGCCTACTTACCTGATTGTACAGCGAGTGATACGCGTGGGCGTATATGCGTACGTGTACTCAGCCTAACCCGGACACTTTAAGGCAGAGCCGGGCAATTTAAGGCACGGACAGTTTAAGGTGCGACACCGGCAAAAAAGTAACACCGGTGCACCTCTAGTAAATACAAAGGAGCGTGCGCAGGAATTTTTTTAAAGAAAGGGGGTCTGAAAATCTAGGACCTTATATTTCGGCATATGTTTGGCGGTACACAAAATTAAAGTGCATTTTCTGACGTCCGCGAATATGCTTTATGTATCTATTAAGCTTATAAAATTCGAACTTTAGGAAAATCCATTTTCTCTCAATAGGCTGTAAATAGTGACGTTTTTTCGTCGTATTTGAGACAAATTTGTAGAAGGTAACGATCCAACGGCACGAAAATTTTGAGTTTTTTGACAAAAAGTTGCCAATTTTTGTTTTTACTATCTTATATGCATCATCTTATTTGGCAAAAGGTTTTTTGGGTACACTATATATATGCTGCAGATCATTAATGGTATTTTCTGCAATAATTATTTTTATTTTTCTTCCATAAAACATCTTCTAAACTATAAAGGTCAAAACCAGGCATGAATGGCATTGAGAATCTGAGGATCAGCCGTCAAAATCTTTTTTAAATCGCTTTGTGACAATGAATTTCCGTTCGACAGCATTAGAATAAAGAGTTTTTTGAGTCTAATTGAATAAAATATATGTGAATACTCCAAAACAGTCATTTGGCTGAAACTTTCGAGTCAAAAAGTCGGTAAAAACGATTAAAAGAGCAGATTTTATACAAAATTTTTCATATTTTAAATTCTGCGGGTCGCAACATTTTGCAGAAAAGAGATAAAAAACTTCAGACCCCGAAAAAGCACGCATGCATGATCGAAACGATTATTTTCAATATTTATTATTCAATAGGTGCAAAAGGCATGCAGACACGGTAACTATATGGGTTTTCTGATAAACCTCGCACTCCAAACATTGGAATAGTTCATTCACCTACAAATTACATACAGAATGAAGGGTGGATTAAAGGGAGGAAGCGGGACAGTCAACCGACTGACCAGTCGATCATACGCCTATTATCTAATTATTTGAAGTGTATTATTTGACAACCACTTGTTTATTTAATAGGACTTAATAGCTGTAATAAAAAGCCCAATTTCGAACTTGATAACAAACAGGACTCTTACTTGAGCTTTTTATCAGAAATGCTCTTAAGTTGAATTATATTCAAAATATGACAAAAGATCCAAACGTCTTGGAAAATTGAAAAAAGAATCTCGCCTAAGGTCTATGTTTACCATTGAAATTCGATGCACAATCAGCATGACGTAATTATATAATTCACCTTAGTTTTACATTGGCTCCAGCGTATGTTTCGTAGGGCTTTTGAACTTGCGTGAATTCAAATCTATAATCAGTGTTCTGCAATATTTCGCCCGGTCGAGCTATTTGCCTAGTCAATGAGCTAAATTCATCGTGGTTACCCCGGTCATAATACACTTCTAAAATAAATTAAAGAAAAGGTAGGGCGAAAGTCACAGAAGAAAAAAGCATAATAATGAAAGTATTTTCAAAAAGCCACTTGTACGTCAAGTTTAGGCACTCCTTTGTTGGTTAATTTCATATGCATGAAATGCGAATCGTGTGCTATCAGCAGCAACTTCTCTATTAGGCAATTCAATAATTTTCGTTCGATCCAAATGAATTGAAAAAATAACTATTTGAAAAATTCATTTAATTCAAACATTTGAGCTTACAGCTTCGCCAAAAATTTGTCATTCTACTCCAGAAAAGTCGAGATAGAAAACTATGCAGAATCATGATATGCAAAATATATAATATGTACAATCTTTTCAGATTAATATTGATAGCAAGATTGATACCGGACAAGAAAATAAACGATTGACTAGGTTATATAATGTGCTCAAAAAGGTATGAAATTACCTAATTTCCATTATTTTCAATTATCACACGCGTGCAAGGAAGGTACGATACGACCTTCGTTAACAAAAACGAAGGAAGCATGCATATATACGTTGGACCAACGATTCAAAGCTTGCTTCAAGCTCATTATTATACTTAAATGAGTAAACATTCTCGCAAAAGTTACTCTATGCAGCTGCAGTAAGTCAAATCTTGCTTGGATTAGCAAATTTCCGTCATTTGCCACATTCGATGAAATTAGATAGCGATTTTCGATAAGAAAGAAATAGGACCCACTTTCGTAAAATTTAGATGTTCAGGAATTAGTGAGAATTAAAGTCGCAACGCAGTCTCAAGCACAAATAATTTTAAAAATAACTGAATAAGAGCCTTAGAAGAGGGAGCTTAAAATCAGAAACTTATTTGTGGAAAAATCAGATTAAAATGTTCGTATGAAGCAACCGAATAAAGATAAGCGAGGTATGTAAGGGCCATGTACCGTCATTCCTAAATTGAATAACTCTAATAACGTACACAATAAAATATGACTTGCCCATTATATTTTACTAAATGCTGTGGCAAAAAATGCACCTATCAAAAAGCTTTACACCTATAAGGTAACAAATAAATTATCGAATGAATTATTAACCATAGCACTATGAAATAATTCATAAAATTCAAATAGGTACACATACACACGTTTGACAAGAAGTATCGTATTATAAATGTCACACCTATCTGGCCAATGAAGTCAATTCTGATGCCCTGATGTTCCAATTTTTGACCAGGCTTTTTCAGTTTAACGCGTAGCTAAAAATACATATAAAAAATTTGATATAACAATCATTAAAATGAGCTAACATCAAACTAACGAATAAGTACAGATACATACAGATTACTACGAATATGTCTGATGAACATTTTAGGGGTGTAGACGTGAATGACCCAGTTTTACATTTATTTACTAACTACCACACATAGGCGTGGGGGTTGAAGGGGTTGTACCCCCAGAAGTTGAAAACCCTTGCAGATTACTGTAGACCCCAGGAATTCTATTTTTAGTAACATTTTTGGCGATTTGACCCTGACCTCTTAGAATTTTGGTGCTGCCCATGTATGGTACCTGCCTATTTATTTTATTATATACATTTACAGTTACATTCGTTTACATTCACTTCTTGCTCTGCAGATGATAAGAAATGAAGGTCAGCTCACTGCTCAGTCTATCATTAGTGTATTACAATAAAGAAATCGATTTACTGTTCCGCTGATTGTTTCCCCGTCGTAATAAAGATATAATATTTTCTGTTTCGCTAAATTAGGTTCGTCATTGAAAGATCGAACTTGAACGACCCTACGCTTTTCAGCGTCGTCTAACTCAACATCAATGTCAGCCGACTGACCGAGGCCAAATAACATCTGATAAAAAGGCCTACAAATGATCGAGAAGACAAGTACTCAATATTTATTAACGATACGATTTAAATATTTGAATTTAACAAAAGCAGAGTCTCCCACCCACCGATCTCAAATCAATAAGGCGTAAGAACAAAAAAATTTTGGACTTTGATAACAATGTGGAAAATTCACTTAATTTTTTTTCATTCTTACAGAGAAAAAATGAAAAATTAGAATCCAAATTGAAATGTGGAAAAAATTTTGATTTATTATTTACATCACATGTGAACCAAATCAGTTGCGTGCGGATCTAGGACTTTCCTAAGAGGGGCGGTAATACCTCACTTTTCCAAAAATAATCAAGAATAGACCCAAAAATTCATTGTTGTTCACGTGCAGAATAGTTTTTGTAGTGCAAAGATTTTTCATAAAATTTTACAATTTCAATCAATCCTAAAAAGTGCTTCGAATTCAGTAAAATAATCTGATTAAAAGTTTATTATTAACTTCAACCCGGCGAAACGAAGCGACGTTTAGAGACTTAAATTACTTCGTCCATTCCTGTGCTTGCGCACTTGAAGCACTATTAATTATTCATGGTAAAGCTCAGAAAATTTCAAGTAATCAAGTTAAAAAATGGAAAAAATACAAAAATATTACTCTTAGGCCGCCAAAATTGAATAAATGCTGAATGCAGTTAAATGCCTAGGTATTATCTGGCGCCAAAAAAATATCCTTCGTTCAGTAACCATTTTGTCATAAATACGTACCTTTTTGCGTACCTACATACACTTTTTCTGACAAAAAATGCTTTTTTGTTGTTTTTCTTCTTCTTTATAAATAGTCGATCGATGGCGAAAAGACATTATTTTAGAAAGTCTTCCTTACATCCTACCCACATATCCGATCCGTCCTTTATACTCACCAGCTATTACGGACCAACGGACGCGGCCGTTCCCTAGTCCCTACCACACCTGGGCATGGGGGTTTGGGGGTATGCACCCCCCCCCGAAAAACCAAAATACCTCCCCAGAAATCAGAATACCCCCCAGAATTCAATTTTTAAAAATTTTTTCGTTTTTTCGCAATTTTTTGATGCCAATAGATAGTGCTCAATGAGAAACGACGAAAAATGGTGTTTTTTCGCCATACCACCACTTTTAATGTCATTTTTTGACCTTTGAATAATCTTGCACCCACCCCCAGAATTTTCTTGCTGCCCACGTATGGTCCCTACCCAGTAAATCTGCTCCTATACTAAGTTAACAAGAAAAAATAATGCTGGGGTTGATGACTGAGGCGATGAGACGACGAGTTGGACTAGTCTGCTCCTCCGTTTTACAACTTTTTGGCCTTTTTGTCAACCAAAATTTTTGAGAAATGGAGAAAAATTTGAGCTTGGTTGGCATTTGTGGAAAATTTTTGTAATGCAAAAATGCGTTTTAGAGAGGTTACACTTCAAAATTTTCCGGAATGCTTTACTCTTATCGCTTTTTATTGACGTTTAGACCGCGCAGCGCCAACTGTTGCACTTTCAATAACAACTCGCTCTAGAACATGACTAAGATGGAAAATCCTCATCTTCTGCACAGACTTGCCCGTCGCTTACCTAGAAATAAAGCTAAAATTGGCAGAGAACATCATTAGGCTGCCTTGCCTACAGGTTTGTGAAAAATTTTTCGTTGACTTCCACCTTTCATTGTATACCGAAAAACCGCGAAAATTTTCCCTTTATTATGAACGACAATCTATTTAGCCCCAAGCGCTGCAATTTAAACACTCCTTATCTTGTCTTTAAACAGCCAAAAGCATATTTTTCATCCAAGTATTCCGTTCTTCTCAGCTTTTACGCAGAAAAAGAGATTTGGTAATAAACAAGAGTGACAAATCTTTCGGCGATCGTGTTGTAGCATTATTTTTAGACTGAATTCAGTGAATTCAATACCACGATTCGGCTGATTTTGTGAAATTTTTTACGTTTACGATTCATAATCAAAGTGCTCATTTTACAAAATTTTCCAGGGTTCTGTCCCAGATCCCGCTAGGGGCGCTTGAGCGCGCCACCCCATATCTACAACAGAGGGTGTCCTTTGGCACTATAAATACTTAGGCAACAAAATTAAAAAAGTATGAAATGCAACTCTAGCGATCGTAAATAATTCATCTTGAATCCATCCTTTAGTCCCCCTTGTATTTTTTCCTGGATATGGGCCTGCTTGCCTAAACATTAAAAAATAAAGAGACTCCAAAAATCGGCCAAAATGCACTAGTAAAGTTTTCAAAATGCAGTTTTAAAAGATATGTAGAACATGTTACTGATCGTTATATTCATTGCAGTACACTAAATTTACAATAACAACATTTAAAGAAAAACTTTGAAAAAAAATTATTCTAACTGCACTGAAACTGAACTGAATGTCTCATGTATCAAATTAGAAAGAAAGAAATTTTATATAAATTATTAACGGTTTATCTTGTAGGTATTGATGCTAATGAATTTTTTATTTTTAGTTCTAACATCACTCGAGCAGCAAATCGTCATGAACTCACGTTACCAGTTGTCCGTTCCAATGCTCAACTCAACGACTTTTTCCAAAGAAATTTAAAAATTTGGAACAAGTTACCTGATGACGTAATCGCTTCACCTTCCTAACGTTGGTTTTCGTGAAAAAGAACTACTAAACATTGATTTTACAATTTTATTGTTGGGGCATACCTGAACTGAACTGAAGAGATAGCGAGGGTAGTTGTATCATTGTATAGTTGCATCATTGTATCTAGTTGTATTACACTCCGTTATCCGTACGTCCTTTTGTTCAGACGCTGTTTCATCATGTATTTGTGTTTTACCAAATTTCGTGTATTTTTCTGAACAATAAATATTTTCTTGTCTTGTCTTGTCTTGTCTTGTTCAAAAACTCGTTTTGGGTCTCGCCATTTTGTGTGGGATGGGCATTCTGCTAAAAACATCGGTTTTTCAACATGAGCGCTAAATTTTTAAACGTTTTTAGACCCCCAAAAATGTGAATCAAAATTTGAAATTAAGGAAAAAATTTGGATATGGTTTGCATTGTGAATCAAATCGCTAGGGAAAATACCAGTGTAATGCACCGTTTTTTCCCAGCGATTTGGTTGACATTATAGAACAGAACCAGAATTTCTTTCCACTTTTCCACCCTTTTTCCACGTTTTTTGGGAGGTCTAAAAGCATTAAAAATAGAGCGCCTGTGTTACAAAATCAGTGTTTTTTATGTAGAAAATCCTATGTACACATCTGATAGCGGTGTTTGATGCACTTTTTGCATGCAAATTTCGCGCTCTACTAGGAATATCACAATCAATACACGTTATTTCTGTTGAAACTTGAATTTTCTTTATTCAGTAAAACATTTTAGCCAATTCTGAAGTCGCTTTTGACAATAAAAACAATAATTTATCAAACGGCGCGAAGCGCCAAAAAATTTTAAAATTTTAGCTCTCTAAAACGCATTTTTTGCATCACAAAAACTAACCAGATCCGTGCAGTAGATAACGATTTTCAATCGTAGTAAAATTCTAGACCAGATTGTCGATAAAAATGCTGCGATTAGCGCCGCGGCTTAAAGATTAATAATAAGTAAGAATTAAATCAATCCGGCGCGGAGCGCCGAAAAATTTTAGAACTTTTACCTCTCTAACACGCATTCTAACATTACAAAAAATTTTCCACAAATGTCAACCAAGCCCAAAAATTTTTTCAATTTCCCAAAATTTTGGTTGACAAATAGATTAAAAAGTGGAAGAAAAACGGTGGTGTCTTCAAGGAAAATTTGTCTCTGAGATTAGTCAATACTTTCTCAATTAAGTGTACTGCTGAAATTATTGCCAGCGATCTTTTTATTGGTTCGATTACACATAGGTTCCTTTTGTGCTATAGACCTCCTAATTATTCTCTACATGACAAACAGAATCAAAATTTTTAAATCTTTCGAACATATTGCTTGATTGTAGTAGAACCCTTATTGTTTTATGTGATTTTAATCTACCGGATATTAAATGTAATAAAACTGATGTATTATCTGAAAATAGTATGTCTTTCAATTTTTTCGAAACCGTTAATACTTATAGATTATATCAACATGTACATCACCCTACCTTGGGTCAAAATATTCTAAATTTAATATTCACATCTGAGAAATCATTGATTATTGATTGCATAACAAGACCTCCTTTTGCTGCAAGTGATCATGATTCTGTTATTTTCAAAATTTTACAAACATTTGAAGTCAGGCGACAAGTAGCTTTTAGACTTTGCAAAAGCCGATTATGAATCTATGTCTACTTTTTTAACCATTATTGAGTGGCCATTGATCTTTTCTACTTGTGTGACAATAGACGATTTTTATAATCATTTTTTTCGGTGATGCAATATCTTATGAATTCTTTTGTTCCATTTTCCAAACCTGGTAGAGTTAATAAATATCCCAAAAACATAAGACGACTTTTGTAAAGGAAATTAAAATTCTTGAGAAAATCTAAATTTGATACTATGTTCAGGATTACTTACTCTAAATACAGTAGACTTGTAAGGAAAGCTATAGAGGAATATTATTGTGCACAGGAACGTAAACTGTTAAAAATAGGATCCGCTCCTAAGCATTTTTATCGTTTTATTAATACTAAGAATAATCCGTCAAATAATATGCCTGACATAGTTGTTGACAACTCTTTTATTAACTGCAAAAAACGAATGTTTTTAATGAATTCTTTGCATCTGTGTTTACAGTTGACAATGGTTCCCCTATTAATACCACAAACTTAAGTCACAATGATATATTTGATGTTAAGGTAGATTTTAGTTTTGATCTATACTAAAATCCATTCAAAATCTTAAGCAAAGTTTCTCTATTGAGCCTGATGGTATTTGCTCATATTTTATCAAAAGATTATGCCCATTTCTTATTGAGTCACTTAGTTCTATTTTCGAAGTTTTTAAAGAAGTGGTGGAGTACCTTCTTGCTGGAAAGATGCGATTGTAGTACCCACTGTTTTTTGTACTCGGCAAAGATTTTTCCCGATCTACAAAGACTTTTTGGGACCATCTTTGTACATGTACAAAGATTTTTGGGAAGACAAAAATTGCAAAAAAAAAGGTCTGAAATTCGCAAAAAATTTTCTGTGCTGCGCGCCGAAATGAGTAATTGTGTGTTCTATATATCTTTATAATAGCAGAAATTGCACTTCAAAAGAAAAAATGACAGATTTTTCGGCGCTTCGCGCCGCTTGAAGGCGATTCTTAGTGATTTTTGCCCTTAGAGACCCAGAAATTAGCTAAAATACACTACCAAAAGTCGAACAACTCTGTTTTTACCACACTCTAATCGCTACTGTATCATATAATAGTACTCAAAAATTTGTGTGTACAGAATGTACAAAGATTTTTGGGAAGACGAAAACTGTAAAAATGTGTAAAATACCCGGTAATTTTCGGCGCTTAGCGCCGAAATGAGTAATTGTTTGTCTTATATATCTTTAAAATTGTAGAACTTGCATTTATAATGGAAAAATTTCAAATTTTTGGGCGCTTCGCGCCGTTTTGAGACAATTTTTAGTAATTTTTGGCGTCAGAAACCCAGAAATTAGCTAAAATACACAACCAAAGATCGAAAACTTTGTTTTACCACACTAAAATCGCTACTGTACTACATTATAGTACATAAAAATTTGCATGTACAAAATGTACAAAGACTTTTGGGGACCATCTTTGTACCTGTACAAACTAACCCTGTATAAAAAAAGAAACAGGCAGTACCTATTTTTAAGAAGGGTGATTATTCTTCAGTTGAAAATTACCGTCAATATCTCTTTGTAGCGTCACTTGTACAATTATGGAGTATATTATAAATAGAGCTTTAATGGCTTCTTAAGAGTCGAAAACTTATTTCTTTTCACGGCAGTTTGGTTTTCAAAAGGGAGAGTCATATGAAACTCAGCTTTTGAAGTGTACTAACATGTAGGTTAAATCACTTGACGCATCTATTCCTATTGATGTTGTTTATGTCGATTTTAGTAAAGCCTTCGACTCCGTGGTTTATTCTAAATTGATAGAGAATTTGAAACATCATGGGATAAATGGAATGCTATTAAAATGGTCAACTTCTTTTTTTGACAAATCGTACACAAAAGGTCAAATTTTTGACGCTTTTTCTGATCGGAAACCAGTTATTAGCAGCGTACCTCAAGGTAGCGTTTTAGGACCCTCTTTGTTTCTGTTGTTTGTAAACGATTCTGTGCAAGCTGTTGAGCACAGTGAAGTCTTTTTCTTCGCTGATGATTTGATGCTCTTTAATTTTTCTCAAACTTTGCTGCAAAAAGATTTAGATAAAGTGGTTTCCTGATCTGAAAAAAATCACTAAAGCATATCTCTTCCTAAATGTTCTGAGTTATATCTAGGGTACGCTAATCCTAAAGTTACATATTACGTTAACCATTTTTTGTTATCTGATGCAGGTTCCTCAATTCGAGATCTAGCTGTTTCCCTAATAACGAACTTATCATCTAGTTGTCATTGTACTAATATATCAGTAAAATCTTTGAAAAAGTGTGCTTTGATTTTCAAATGTTTTGAATCACGTGATCTAAAAATGTTGGTTCATGCTTTTAAGAATTATATTAGGCCTATAGTATAGTATGCTCCAACAGTATGGAGCCCCTATTTGCTTTCTGATATCAACAAGGTTGAACGGGTACAGCGAAAATTTACTAGAAGGTTAATTGGATATATGGGACTTCCTTATGATGAAAGGCTAACAGCCTTAAATTTAGAGAGGCTTGAACTCCGTAGGGCTAAACTGGCGAATATGTGTACCAGACGAAAAGTTGCAAGCAGTATGTCAATCGGTAGTTTCTTGAGCTGATTTAATTTTAAAAAAATTATGAGTGGACCGGCATTATTCATGGAGTTACTGTCGTTGAAAGATTTCATATTATCAAGGGGAGACCAAATGATAAAACATCGGAAAAATCGAAAACAACGTGGAGATCTGATTTATCAGTTGAAGTATTTCACAATTTGATTATTGACACTATGTTCTGTACTTTTCAGCAATTTTTTTATAACTTGCTTAAATTGTATGAGATTGCAAAAGATCCAGAAGAACTTGTACAAAAGCTGCGAATGTGGAAGCTAATTCTTAAAGAAAATGAATATTGCTGCTCAAAATGCAATGGGGGCATGAAGCTAATTCGACAAGCGGATAGAGCCAATGGTTGGATTTGGTATTGTAGCAACACATTTAGGCTTATACCTTCCACTGGCACCAATGTGAATCCGCGAGCATGTTAGAGTATTATATGTATGCAAAAATACACAAAAAAATTGCTGAGATTTAAAACTAAATTGAAAAAATAACAATTTGGAAAAAATGTTGAAAAGTAGTATACTGTAGAGTCGCGCAGGCGTAGATGTGCACTTACTATAAGCTAAAGCGGGACACTTTATTTTCAAGAGGCGCTGATACTTTGGTGCCAATAACAGAGAACTGGATTGAGGAGGGAACCACCATAATATCGGATTTTTGGAAAGCGTATGATTGTTTGCAAAATCATCGATTTCTTCATCAGAACGTGGGAAAGCACATATTCCTGGGAATCTAGCACGGTATATGTTTTACAAGAGCTGTGACGAACGCAAAATGGATAGAACGGTAGAATTTCTGGAATTCGCTGGTGAATTGTATAATCCCCTTCGGCAGAGTGAATCCGAAAAACAAAGTTTTAGGGATGAGCTGCCGGTGGAAGATAATTTTGATGCTGACGATTAGAGGTATTGATCACTATAGACTAATATACCCTCACTATAGGCTAATATTTTGTAAGTAGTAATGAACTGCCGGTATTTAGAAGTCTATAATATGCTCAATGATTTGTTATCAAAAAATAAAACGTTGACAGTTCAAATGGCTGTTACTCTGGACTGTGATGAGACTAGTGATCGACTGGGGCCCCGGCCCCGGCAATCCCCAGCCATTTTTTAGCATCCCGGCCCGGCCGGGGCAAGGTCTAAAAATGGCCGGGGCCGGGGAAAACTTTAGTGTAATTCGTATTTTGTACAGGCTGTGATAATGGCACTTATTTATTAATGAGCAAGTGTTAATTCTTAGAACTGTACTGATTAGACCATATGTATACTTACTTGGTCCTTGTTATAACTTTGCTACTGTGTATAAATGAGCTTTTACTGAATAAATTTTCAGGAAAATCTGCATGTTTTCGATTCCTCCACTTGACTTATTTAAACTAGATGCTACTTTTAACTCATTCATTCATAGCTATGGCTAAAAGATTTAGAGATGACATATACGTTATATTTCTAGTTGGAAATTGTACGTTTTCAACAAACTATTTTTACAAAAAACACTTTCACATTTAATTGAATGGGAACCGCATGCTTTAAAACGCGTTTCTTGTGTAATAGTTAATAAGACGGAGGTTAATTATAGGCGAATGTAAAGTACGCTGCAGAATTGCGTCCGATCCGATAAACTAAATATGTCTCAGTTTCCTAAGGTCCAGAGTTAAGGGAGGGGTGAAATCCTAATTTGGAGGACCAGAAAATTAGGTGGTGGACTATTATTGGCCGACTCTATTTTGTTGTATGAGCTTCTTGTGCTTGTACAACGATCTCCAAAAAGGTCTTTGTATGAGCTAACAAATTTTTGTAGCTATATTATATAAATATATTTTTAAACAGACACATTTTCGCATACTATCAATATGTGACAGTGTTTTTTTGTACAATTTACCTTTGTATTATAATACCCGAAAGTCTTTGTACATTTTGTACCAAAGTTTTTTTTGTACACGGTACGTTTGTGCATGTACAAAGATGGTCCCCAAAAGTGTTTTCATTTTGTACACACAAATTGTTGGTTACTATAATATGGTACGGTACCGATTTTAGTGTGGTAAAACAGGGTCTTTCGACTTCTGATTGTATATTTTAGCTAATTTCTGGGTTTCTAACGCCAAAAATTACTAAAATTGTCTCAAAACGGCGCGAAGCGCCTAAAAATTTGACATTTTTCCATTCTAAATACAAATTTTGCCATTTTAAAGATATACAGGACAGACAATTTTTCACGTGGAGCGAAGCGCCGAAAAAGTTTTGGTATTTTACACCTTTTTACAGTTTTTATCTTCCCAAAAATCTTTGTACATGTACAAAGATAGTCCTGAAAGTCTTTGTACATCGGGAAAAATCTTTGGCGAATACAAAAAAAACACTGTTTTGTACATGCAAATTTTTGTATACTTTAATATGGTACAGTAACGATTTCAGTGTGGTAGAACATGGTTTTTCTACCTTTAGTAGTGTATTTGGCTAATTTTTAGGTTTCTGAATATTTGACATTTTTCCATTTTTCCATTCTAAGCGCAGTGTTGCTTTTACAAAATTTAATTCGCATATTACATTTTTTGTAATATTTCTGATTTTGTAGTACAAGTTATTTTAGCTTTCTCAGTCGAGTTTTATGTGTGAATTCCATCAAAAGCTCATAAAAATTTCGGCACTTCGCGCCGAACTAATATTATCAGCTAAATTCAGGCCGAATTATCACATTTAGAAGCACGGTTTTTTTGTAATTCGGCGAAGATTTTTGCTGATGTACAAAGACATTTGAGGATCGTCTCTGTACATGTACAAAGGTTTTTGAAGAACAAAAACTGTAAAAAGGTGTGGAATTCCTTGCGGCTGCAAAGTGGGGCCGCTTACCCCCACCCCCACTTCTGAAAATAGCCGAGAAATATACATGTGACAGGGGGTTTGGGCCATCCCCATTGATGCTTTGAAGCCCTAAACTTCCTTGAAAGTCAGAAAATATTTGACCACCTTCCCCCATTTTTTGGCGAAAAACTGCACCTTTTTGGCTATTTTTCTGTGTTTTTACCATTTTTGATCTATTCGCTCACCCCCTCCTTCTAAAAATCACGAGGGACCCCTACACTAGATTTCCAGCCGTTACATGTATACTGAGGGACCGTCATAAAATTTTAAGCGATTACATGCATGTTTAATAGTGATACTTTATCTATTTAGATACTCTAGCTCACATTCTAAAAAATTGTATCACTTTGTGAAATTCTAATAGTTAGGTACACTTTTGCCATACTAAAAAATTAAGTTCAAAAAATTCTAAAGGTTTTCACCAAAAATCGTCTGACAGTGACTTGTGTCTCGGACCCTGAGGGGGGTAATACCCCTCCCCCTTATGGGAATGTGTGATGTATCATTTATTACATCCAATACCTATTGCATCCAACCACTACAGCAGCAGTAGCAGTAGCGAAGATTTAAATGATATAGTGTGTGCTAATAGCAGCGACATAGACTTTATTGATGATTCAGATAATAAAACACTGGACTAAATTTGTTTCTTGAGACATAAATAGTAATAAAACTTGATATGAAAAGGCGCACCTAACTTTGCGCT
Source organism: Mermis nigrescens (assembly GCA_036768485.1). Taxonomy (NCBI): domain Eukaryota; kingdom Metazoa; phylum Nematoda; class Enoplea; order Mermithida; family Mermithidae; genus Mermis; species Mermis nigrescens. Next base: position 3,703,616 of record JAVLUZ010000341.1, on the reverse strand, counting down.
TGCCATTTACTACTGAATGGAGCAGTCGCTCATTATTTCTTTTCCCATGCCCACCCCAAGTATGTGTCATGCAATAATATTTTCCTTGTCTGACCCCGGCCAGCCCCGACCCCATCCCCGGCCCCATCCCTGGGGCCGGAGATTTTTTTCAGCCCCGGTACCGCCCCAGCCCCGGCCAAAAAGTCACCCCGGTCGATCACTAGATGAGACCCATGCAAATTTTTCTCCTAATGATCGTCTCATCGAGTTCTACCGAAAGGTGTGTCATTTGCTAATCTTGCTTTGGTATACATATTCGCCAAAAATTCCCTCTGTAGAATTTCTTTTGATTTAATTGTTACGTATAATATTATTCATGATAATCTCTTACCTTCTAAAGATTTTTATAAGTTTTATGGTCATTTGCATACAAGAAATGCATTTGCAAATCAGATCTATTTAGAAAAATTTCGACTTGATTGTAAAAAGGATTGTTTTGCTAGTAGATCAGCTAGAATTTGGAACGATCTTCCACAATATATTCGAAATACTCCAAATGTTGAGACAATTAAGAGAAATTTGAGAAAGGTTGATTTCGGGAATTTTTTGATGGGGCACATATGAGCTTAATTTATTGGCCTGTGTGTCCAAGACATTTCGCATTTTTACACATTGCCATTTTCCTTGCGACTTTGTTTTATCCTTGTGTTTTTTCGAATAAAGTATTAGTATTAGTATATTAGTATTTAATGCCAAGTGCTCTTGTCAAAAAACCCCAAAGTTTTACCTCAAACTGTCCAAAAAACCCAAACCATAGCTATGCATAGCGCCAAAAAACTCAATCGCTAAAAATGCCTCCAACGGCCTTAAAAAACACCAAAATGGGGGAAGACCTAACCTTGGAAGCATAGGTGGGCAGCAACAAAATTCTGGAGGGGTGAAAAAATTTTCAAAGGTCAAAAAATGGTCTTAAAAGTGGTCGTATAGCGAAAAAAACATCCTTTTTCGACGTTTCTCATCGAGCACTATCCAATGGCATCAAAAAGTCGCTAAAAAAGCAAAAAAATTTCAAAATTTGAATTCTTGGGGGGGGGTATTTTGATTTCTGGGGGGGGATATTTCAACTTCTGGGGGGTGCATACCCCCAAACCCCCACGCCCATGTGTGCTTGGAAGCACCTTTTTTCACTTTTTGGTCTATCTATCAACTAAAATTTTAAGAAATGGAAAAAATATTTGGGCTTGGTTGGCATGGCATTTGTGGAAAATTTTGCTAGAATGTTAGAATGCGTTTTAGAGAGGTAAAACTTCACAAATTTTTCAGCGCTTTGTGCCGAAATGATTTAATTCTTACTTGTTATTAATCTTTCAGCCGCAGCATTTTTAAAAAGAAAGAAAATTTTATTACTAATACCAACTGTTAAAATACAAAATGACAAGATAAATAATAAATGCAATTACGAATTGGTAAAGGGACATGCGAGTCAATGGAATGACAAGTTTTACGCGCGCCTCACAAGATATCTAGATAAATCAAAGTTTGCTAATCTAGATTTAAATATGTTTAGGTTAGGGGAAGAAACAATGAAGTCAGGAAGATCGTTCCAAACTGCCATGTATTTGTAAAAGAAATCAAACTTTTCTAAATTAGAATGTACAATAGGTATAATTGATTTAAATCTATTAATGCTACGGATAATATTATGATTAAATACAAAAAATCATCAGCTTCCAAACATGATTTATGACAAATAATTTGATACATCATACAGAGACAAATCTGCAAGCGTCTTAATTCAAGTCTGCACAATTTAAGTTGTGTTAAACGATCCTCGTAAGAAAGAATATTATTATAACCAAAAATATATTTAGTGAATCTACGTTGAACAGCTTCCAGTCTATCTATATCCCTAAGATAAGAGGGGTTCCATACACTGCAACAATACTCTAATAAAGGTCTAGCATAACAACTATAAGCTTTAACAAGATTACCTTTATCACGCGAAAAAAATGATTTGCGTATTAAAATACATCTAAAGAAAGCTTTTTTTATCAAAGAATTATAATGTTCCTTAAATTTTAAATTTTGAGGAATCAAAACTCCTAAATCACGGACAAACGGATCACTAGAAATAATTTCCCCATTTAGTCTATAAACAGCTTTTTGATTATTATTACCCAAATATAGAACTTGACTTTTGGTTCGAGAAATAGGTAAATCCCATGCAATTGCCCAGTCAATAATCTTATCTAAATCAGACTGTAATAATTTACAGTTACGACTAATATTGAAAATTTTGATATCATCTGCGAACATATAAACCGTACTACAAATATTATCACATATATCATTTATAAAAATCGAAAAGAGCGTAGGTCCAAGGACACTTCCTTGGATGACACCGCTATCGTAAATCTGGTCTAGAACTTCACTACGATTGAGAATCCTTATCTTCTGCATGGATTTGGTTAGTTTTTGCAATGCAAAAATGCGTTTTAGAGACTTAAATTTCTAAATTTTCTGGCGCTTCGCGCCATTTGATAAATTATAGTTTTTATTGTCAATATCTACATATCTAATGATTTATCATCAGGCATTCATTGTACAAATATTGCGTCTAAAGCTGCTAGAGTCGCATCCTTAATACACAAAACATTCGTCTCAAAAAATACCGATTTGATGATCAGAGCTTTTAAAACATACGTTAGACCTATCCTTGAATACGGCATACGTTAGACCTATCTTTGAATACGGATCCGTTGTCTGGAATCGATACCAAATTGGAGATATTACACGACTTGAAAAAGTACAAGGAAAATTTACAAAAAAATTATTTTGGAATAAAACTTTATCGTATGATGAAAGATTGAATATCCTAAACTTAGAACGACTCGAAACCCGTCGTATCCACACTGATCTTGTTTTTGCCTTTAAAATTGTTAAACACAAAATATTGACATTTAATGAATTTTTTGAGCTTGCACCTGATAGAGGTACTAGATACGTAAATAACATGAAACTGTTCATCAAACAATCACGTTTGGATTGTAGAAAACATGACTTTGCGAACAGGGTGGCTGAAATTTGGAACATTCTCCCGCAGAATACAGTTGACTGTAATAACCCAATAGCTTTTAGGAATATGATTTCGGAAATTGATTTTAGTGTTTATCTTAAGGGGCGTACGTAAGAGCATTGTGCCTTACGCTCCTGGTACCATTGCATTATCTGTTGCTTTATGCACATACTTTGTTTTATGTAGATTGTGTATTATGTTCACATTGACAATGCGTTTTTACCTACTTTTTATGTGTTTTCTTTAATACTTTTACCGAATAAATTTTCTTCTTCTTCTTCTTTCTTCTAGCGACTCCAAAATTAACAAAAATGCTTTACTGAAGGAAGGAAATTCAGGTTTCAACAGAAATAACGTATACTGATCGTGATAACTATTTCTAGTAGATCGCGAAATTTTTATACAAAAAGTGCATCAAACACCGCTATTACATTTGTAGGCATTGGTGTAGCTGGTTCACATATGTATTAAGATAGCCACGTTATAAGTACGTATACAACAAGTATTATCCGGTGAAAGCTGCCACCTAACTGGTTTGATTTGAGTCAAGTCGAAAACAAATAAGGCAGTCATCAGATTTTTCCAGTATTCATGTGACTGACCAAAATGATGGTGCCAGCGTTTAAAATAAGCCTAAGCAATGGGATGCAACTCGCGTCACTCGCTTCGCTCACTCCGCTCGTCGCATCCCATTACTCAGGCTTACTTTAAACGCTGGCACCAACATTTTGGTCAGTCCATGATACTAAGCCTAAGCCTAATCAGCTGGTAAACCAGCAAAACATCACGAATAGCTTGCAATCTTTATCGAAATTAACCAGCGTTAGTCGATTGGTTATGGTTCTGGACTTTAGAGCAAGGGGTCCACGTTTCGAATCCGACTGCCAGCAACTTTCTCTCGTTTCCTCAGATGCTATCGACCGCACACATACGCCCTTATAATATGACTATGTTAATACATATGTGAACCAGCTACACGAATGCCCATGTGTACATAGGATTTTCTACTTAAAAAACACTGATTTTTCAATACTAGCGCTCTATTTTTAACGTTTTTAGACCTCCCCAAACTCGTGGAAAAAGGGTGGAAAAAGTGGAAGAAAATTTTGGGTCTGGTCTATAATGTCAACCAAATCGCTAGGAAAAAACGGTGCTTGGAAACCTCTGAGCAATAAATCCATTGTTTTTGTTGTCGTTGTTACAGTAAAGGCCTTGATAAGCAAAGCTTATATTAGCAACATGGCAAACATGCTGTAATAGCTCATTTTTAAAGCAAAGCAGAAATTTTTTTGTGTTTTATACTTTAGGATAAACGATAAATTTTTGCTTTTTCTCTTGCTTTCATGAAGCAGTGAAAGGAGGTGCGCTTATTTATAGAAAACAAGAAAGATGCATATACTGTGATTTTCATATTACTGTCAAATTAGGTTTATTCTAAAGTCTGTCTCACAAAATCTTGTGAATAGCAGGTTATTGTAAAAGTGAAAGTGCTCCAGGAGTTAATGTTTCACTTCAAATATTTCTTATGATTAATGTAGAGCGAAGTCAGAATCGCGAGTAAAGCTAACAAAAGTGAACTGTTTCATATTCGAACATATATGCGTATATATTATTTGAATTAAATTCAAATCAGTCAGTAATTATTTGAATTCAAATATACATAAATTTATATAAATATATATAAATTAATGGAATTCAAATCAGTCAGTAATTATTTGATTGATTGAAAGGGTTAGGTTTTTGAAAATATTTCGTCAAAATTTCGAGTGTGTGGCTCGAAATTTTGACGAAATATTTTTTATTATTCAGTAATTTGTCTAGTGGTTTGAAATACTTTATTCAGAATTTTCCACTCATTTTCCTCATCCACATTTGCCGGAAATGTCCCTATGGTTCGATGGTACAAATTATTATAATTTTTTTTTAGATTTGTAGCATTTTAGCATTTATAGCATTTGTAGCATAGCATTCCTTTAGAGTGCGGTTAAAACGTTCTACAACACTAGCTTTTAGTTCACTTTTGGTTGTGGAAAAGTGGATATCCTGACTTTTTAGAAAATTTTGAACTTCTCAGTTGATAAATTCTTTTCCTGCATCTGTCTGCAATTTATATGGCAATTGACTGGATCTAAAAATTTCTTGAAATGCTTCTAGAACCGCTTTTGAAGTTTTGGTTTTGAGTGGCAAGGACAATGCGTGTTTTGAAAACAAATCAATACAATTTAGTAAAAATTTATACCCACCATTGAATTTGCTCAATGACTGCAAATCAACAAGATCAGCCTGCCATTGCTCATCAACACCAGTTACTAAAAATTTATTGTGCGTGAAATGCTTTTTAGCTGGTTTATGTTATTGTAAGTAGAACACTTACACTTTCGAAATCGTCTGCGATAGCTCAGTTGGCAAGAGCAGCGGTCCGGTCAACCATGGTCCCGGGTTCGAGTCATGGACGCAGCTACTATTTTTACACTGGAAGTCTCGAGTAGAAACGGCTCGGTTGCTATTGATTCAAAGTCCAATTCATTCAAAAGGGGGAGGAGTGTAAGTAGAACACTTACACTTTCGAAATCGTCTGCGATAGCTCAGTTAGCAAGAGCAGCGGTCCGAGTCAACCATGGTCCCGGGTTCAAGACGGCTAGAAATGCCTACTTTGAAGTTTAACCCGTGACGTTGATGTTTCATTGTTTCTCAATATTATTCAATACTTTGCGCAGTTGTGAGCAAGAGCCTGAGTAGTCGATTAGTACTACACACGCGAATCAGAGTGGAAGATCCGGAAACCGGTGCGGGTAAATTTTGCTCACGTAACGGTGGGAGGCGGCGCCCCCGTTACAGAATGTAACTGC